>VUQS01056354.1:0-11404 GCA_015108495.1 Heterochromis multidens | reverse complement strand
CAGTGCCATACTCTATGCTGTTGCATGCTGGGGCAGCAGGCTGAGGGTAGCGGATGCCAACAGAGTCAATAAACTGATCTGCAAGGCCAGTAACATTGTCGGGATGGAGCTGGACTCTAAAGGTGGTGTCGGAGAGGCGGATGTTGGCCAAGTTAAGGACAATACCTCCCACCCACTCCATGTCACAGGAGCACATTCAGTGAGAGACTGAGATTACCCAAATGCACCACTGAACAACACAGGAAATCATTTCTGCCTGTGGCTCTCTCTGTACAACTCCTCCATCTAAAGCACAAGTATACACTGCAACAACTGTACACCCTTAATATAATAAAGGCAGTATGATAAGAGGAGCACCTCAATTCAACTTTATCTATATTCAATTTTGTGTAATATATTGGGCTATTTATACATTAGAGTTATTAGTATTATTAGAGCCATTTGTAATATTTTGTAATTTTGTAATATATTGTATTATTTAATATTGGTATTTAAACTTGTTAATTACTGTTCTTACTGTCCTGGAGCAACTGTAACCATATAATTTCCTCTGGGATTAATAAAGTATTCTGATTCTGATTCTGAATCCAAAATCTTTTTCTTTTGGCCTACCAAAAAAAAAAAGAAAAGAAAGAAAAAAACATTGCCCCCTGCATCACTCCATAGCTATGCTTTTCAAACTTTTTGGCACAACGGACATGAAGATTTTCAGGGCACATCCTCATTAATTTCTATGTAAATTTGTGTCTTTTAAGACCTGCAGTTTTTTTGTGTGTCACCTCTCCACTAGTGTATATAGTGTATTTCCATTGTCTTATCAGACACTTTCACACAATCCATTTTTTTTTTTTTTTGGTGTCTCTGGCAAAAGGGCATCTTATTGCTACAGCCACACTGGGGAAAACATTGTTTGCAATGAATTTACAATCTCATTGCCTTTGAAATAACTGTGTCAAAGACAGAGACCAGGTCTGTAACCTCTCAGTCAGTTGCTGTCTTCAAAACGAAGATGCATCAAGCCTGCAGCTCAGCCTTCGTCCAGCTCATCTTCCTCTTTCCAGGACTTCCAGAGGAACACCCGCCCAGATCTCTGCCTCTTCCAGCGACTTAGTTCAACAGTTTGCTCCCGGCTCTTGGTGCTTCTTTCCCGGATTCCTCCACACACTCAGCCTGTCTTCCACCTGCGCCCTCTTCTGCCCTAGCCACCTGTCCTCGGTACTCCACCCTGGTGTTTGTAAAAAGTGTGACAAATTCCTCCAGTCTTTCCATCCGCCCAGTCCCTGCACTTTGTTGTGATGTGTGAATTTTTTCACTGTAAATAAATCTTTCACTGTAGTTTGTGTTCTGAGTTAGTCTGTTCCTTGGGTCCATCTCTGTTAAACCTAACAGGCCCTCATAGATCTAATACAGATCTTCAAAAATTCCTCCAATCGCCAATCTGTCTGAGAGTGACTCCAGTCAGTCCAAGTCAGTTGTTTACAGACAGGTTGCCTCCCACCAGTTGACTTATGCAAACCAAACACTACTCACAGCAACTACTTGCAATTGGTCTGTGGGTGCAAAAAAAATCAATACAAACACCGGGCTTGCTCCAACTAGGGATCCTTTTTCCCTGTTTTTATCAACCATGCTGTCTGTCAGTATTTTTGATATCTCACAATCCAGCAGCTGAGCAAATTGACTAGGGTTCATTTTTAAGGTAAATTCATGCATGCAAAATACTAATACTTATAATATTGTTAATATTTAATTAATAACTTGTGCAGTTCTATATTGTAATAATTGCAAACCGTCACCATACTCCATACCTAACACCACACACGTCAAACAGAAAGGACAAACATGACTTGGGGTTTGCTGATAGTACTGCAGAGCAATGAAAAAGGAAAGATTTCTTTTTTTTTTTTTTACATAATCTTAATTTTTGTATTGGCCAACCTTTCCCAGTAAAATATATGTATAATGGCTGTAAAACTTTTCAAAGAGTCAGAAGTTATCTTAACTGCATTCATCTCTTAAATCCAGTTCATTTGTTTCCTGTAGTCAGTTAACGAGGGCAGACTGATCTGACTCACTGCTTTTTTTTATATCTGGTACTCACAGAGGCAGAAACACAGAGCAGGATTATGTGGCCATGGTGGACACTGAAGGTGTGTTTTAGAGCCTGTGGTGGACTGTCAAAGAAGAGAGAAATGAAGAGATGGAGAGGCAGAGATTACAAAAACACCCTCGACTGCTCAAAGTGATTAATAACTGTAATATAAACCCTCATAACACCACAGCTGTACGTGACGCAGACACACATAACTGTACATAAACAGGCTTTTACACACAGATACACACAAAAGCATGAGGGCTCACCTCAATGGCAGAATTTCCTTATTCTATAGTCTTTTCCAGCACATTTCCAGCCAAGGGTGCCTCGTTGTTTCTCCTCATATTCAAACTGCTTTTTAAGTCAGACCAATGTTTATCATCTGTTCGCTGCTGCTTTACAATGAAGCTGTGACAGTTCAAAGAATTCTTTAGAGGCAGAACAAAATAAGTGTTCTCCTGCAGACCCCTCAGGTGTTTCCATTTAAACATTTTAACCTTTTTCACCTGTTAGGGTACTAATACACAGACAGGCCCTGGGGGTGCACATTAACCAGAGAAGAGTAACACAAAAAAGCATGTTACATTTATTTTTAAGCTCACTATCAGACTGGTTGCTCTGTTTGATCCTGACGCAAAGACCTAAACAACTCCTGGATGCTCTGTAATCTACTGTAGTGCATGTTCCTCTGAGGATGATTATAGCTGACACTGTTGATCTTCTAATAATATGTGATGCTCTCAGTCATCATTTCATTTCATTTGGAACAAGTTTACTATCAGTTCTCTGCTGCCACATACTTGGCTCTACGTGTGTAGGTCTTTCATCAAGTATTTCAGTCTCTTTAGTTTCTATCCATAAGTCAAAGTGAAGTTTACCACTAACTGCTCAGTTTAAATCCAAATAAATAAGGCTGAAGATAATTTAGAACATTCTTTCCTTTACGTCAGTGCTGACCTTATCATTTTATAATTACAAAGTAAAAATAATACTTTTTTTTTCATTTACAAAAAGTTGGTGATCCTAGCATCTTGAATAATTGCTTCCACATCTTTAAATCCTGCCTAACTTAAATCCTTGAGTCCTTGCTAAATACCATTTTACAGTCTGAGCAGTCAGATTTAAACAGTGTAGCAGCACAGATTCTCCATTATATGTGCTCAACAATATCACTGAAGCCCTCAGTAATCAACATTGTGCTGCACTTTTGATTGACCTATCCAAAGCATTTGATTCAGTAAATCGCAGTTACTGGAAAAGCTGTGCATAATCAGACCCAACGTTTTCAAGTCAAGTCCCCTTATTATTAGTACAGGTGTTCCACAGGGATCCATTTTGGACCTCTTTTATTTACTATGTAATTAAACATTATTATCTTCCACCCAAAACTGTGCTTCTATGCTGATGCCACCATTTGACATACCACTGGCTCTTCCTTGGACCTGGTCATTGCAAATCTACAGTCTTCTTTTCTTTGTTTTTTGAGAAATCAATCAAACAGAAGTAAGTTATTAATGAGGTCATTGTGAAAATCCAGCCTACTGTCCACATTCAAGCCCTTCATGATTATAAAACTGAAACTGCTGAGTCTTATTAAGGCTTCGGACTTTGACTCGGTCTCAGTCTCACTTTTAAGATTCATGTAGAACACCTCTCAAGAAAACTGGAGATACAAATTGAACTTTTGTACAGAAGAAAGTCTCTTACTAGTCATAAGATCATTGTGCAATCTACAGTTTTCTCTGCACTTCAGTGCACTGGTATTGTTTGAAACCTCTTAATTCCATCAGGCACATTATTTTGGGTTCTATCACTTTCACTTTTACTATTGTTTCTTTTATGAACAAGGCAGCATTGTCCCTAAGAAACAAGGGAGCACTACTTACAAGATTGCCCTGTTACTGTATGCATGCTCTCTTTACTTTTAAATACAGTGTATTTAAAGTCAGGTCACAGCATTTTGTAGCACTAGCTGTGTCATGGTCTCTCTGTCCTAGCCGCCATGCTGGCTCACCATTTTCTGTCTGTCTCTCTCCTCTTAGCAGTTTCTCTCTACTCTAGCCGGTGTGTGTGTGTGTGTGTGTGTGTGGGTTGGTTTTGGTGCAGAAGCAGGGCCTTTCTCTGGTTCCTGCCTTCTGCTTCCACACACATGGAGTTATCACACACCTGTTCCTGATATCCTCGTTTGTGGCCACTACTTAAGGCAGTGGTAGACCTTTGGTCTTCGCTGGATTGTTGAGGCGTAAACAGTTAGTGAAGCCCTGCTCTTTTTCCTCTGTGTTTGTGCTTCTTTGCCTTTGTGTGAAAAACTTACCTGCAGTTTCCTCATGTGCAGATTCCATGGGAGAGACCCTTGCTAAAGAGCGGTAAGCTGTTTTGTGATCTTGGGATTGAAGCTTTGGATCTGTGTGGATTTGTGGATTACCCTGTCGTGTGGAAGCCTAAGACCTTCACTAGTGTTGATCTTCTGTTTGAACTGTGATTGCACTGTAAATAAATGCACTGAACTGTTCGAGTGAGTCCTACGTTTGAGTCCTGCCTGACCTGTGATCCTTGACAAGCTGTACCTGTTATTCAAAACTGGGTTCGTTTGTTTAGACATAGAGTAAACTCTAAAAATAATATTCTATTATTTCATTAGAACAATTTAAAGCATTATATTTACATATCCTCATTTGCACGCCTGCCTTAATTCTGAAAATGTATAATGTATTTCTCTCTATTCTCAGCCTATCTGTGTGCCTATTCTTACACAGGTTGATCTTGAAAAAAAGAGATCCTGATCTCAGCGACATTACCTGATTAATAAAGAATTTAATCATTTTCATTTCGAGCCAGCAGCTGGTCAAAGTGCCACTATTGCCACTAAATTTTAAATGCATTTGCATTTTCTCATCTCATGACGAAGCTGAGTCCCCACAATGTGTCAGTGTGAACACATTTAAGCACCCGAAACACAATCACAAAAGCACACAGACACACACATTCACAACACTTGAGATGGCAGTCAGATGTCATCTCATCACTGGAGGTCCGATTTGACAAAGATAGACGGACGTAAAGTGGCAGGCTGCATCCGTTTATGTGTGCATGGATGTGTGTGCCCATTGGAAATGATGTGTGTGAAGGAAACAGGCGCTGATGGTTAGAGTCATGGACTGAATAAATGTCCCGTGCATGAGTGTGTGTGACGGCAGTGACAGATGGAGGCGGGGATCGTGGTGACCTTCTGCGATGATGGCTGTAAACCTGTCCTGACCGGTGTGCTTGTTGCAGATGTCATTCTTTCTCACACAAACATACACTGAAAAAGATGAGTCGTTGCACACGTGGTGTGAAATGTTACCAGGAAAAGCTCTCCCCACGGAAAAATCCTTCACAGAGTTTCACCCGTGACATTCAGTCAGAATGCTTGCATGCTGGCCAATTTATTAACAGTTCAATAAGGAGAGATCATTAAAAGGAACTGAACATGATTTATTGACATACAGAATTCAATTAAGCTATCTGGTGATTAGACTCGATGGCCCATCACAGCAGAATGGAATCCCAGCAGTGATAGGAATTAGGGCTGGACCCCCTGGAGTCTAGACGCTGGTGGTGGTGAAGATAAGATGGATTGCTTGGATGGAGTGACTTGGGTGAGGCAGAGATGGGGAGGAAGTGGGTTGCACAAAGGGTTTTGCAAGGGAGTTTTACAGCGTGGGAAAGAGGAAGTGATGTAAAGAATAGACTAGCAGACAAACACCTGGGAAAGCAGACAGATGAGAGGTTACAGACCTTCCTTATTGAACACTTCCATCACTTCAGTTTCTAAGAACCAACTTGAAACAGCTCATCAACCTCAAAAATGAATCCGCAATGAAATACCAAAGCTGCAGTTCCTCTAACGCCCACCAGAGGCTCCAGCAGTGAGTCCGTCCCCATAGACTCCTATGTTAAAATGTTAAACTTTACAGCAGAAATAAACATGTTTACAGCCTGATACACAAACTGTTTTAGTCTCTATAGCTAATTTCCTCCTTCATAACAACTGTACAGGAGGAGAATGATTTTTTTTTACTCACCTGTTCAACTAATAACTTATTAAGCCACTTTCACTTCTGGCTCAAAAAGACTAACATGAGGAAATGAAATGCTCATGTTAAAGCTTCAGAATGCGGAGAACAGAAGCAATCAGTGTCATAATAATGGCTGTGTCGATGCTAAAAGCAGAGGTCTGTGTAAATAAGAACTTCCATGAACCTCAGCTGCTTCAGTTCAGGGCTGTACTGAATTAAAAAGCAAAATGACAGAACTTATTGCAGAGGGTTTTTTTTCAGTGATTCTCTGTGTGTGATTGGGTGTTTGAACTTATTTCCAAGTTTATATGTACACAAAAAGGCTTCTGACACATTTGTTGATCTTTGCAGTGAAAATTAAACGATAACAGCTGAGTGAAATGGGAAAATGGGACTTTTCCTTCTGACGGCTGTGGTGTTTGGTTTGTAACACTCTGATTCTCTCTTCTGCTCAGGGTCACATGAAAAGATTAATTTCATCTCTTTGCCATACAGTATAGTAACAGGAATAGAGCCAAATGAAGTCTACCTTATCACAAAGGCCATAATAAAAGGCGGCTATGGTGTCCTCCAACAGTCCTAATAAACTCTAATTATTCCAGTTAATCACTGATGACAAAAAGAAATGAAATATATAACACCAAAAGCAGAAAAACATTCAGTTTCACACAGGATTAGTGATTATAAATGTTTGGCTTCAAAGTGAGGGGGCTATCATATTAAATATATAGTCATCTAATTGATGCTCATTAGCAGTCATGGTTGCAGGTGAAGGAAGTAGTTATTACAGGAATGGTGTATTGTCACATCATGTATCGCTCCAGCTTTAATGGACTGTATTTAAGACAGAAATAATAAGATTAGCTGAAATGAGCCACAGACTCAGACTGTATCTGCCAAATTGGCTTCCTTCCTGACCCTCCATCAGCTAACTGGGGCTTTCAAAAGGGAATGTAATTAATAGGCAGCACTACAGCACATTTGTCCTCCTTCATTTGATTATCTGTCAGAAAAGACAACCAGTTGATGTAAGGTCTCTGTGCTGATACACCGATTAATTGTTTGTGAGGACACCCTGGACTTGCTGACAATTTTTTAATGCTAAGAACAAATGATGGCTGATGTTATTTCAGCTTCACCCAGCTGGTGCAGCTCAACAGGAGTCATGCTTTTTTACTTAGCCTGTAAGTTTAAAAGATTTTGGGTCTGCATTCATAGGAATTGACTTCAGCAAACAGATATATACCCACACTACACCACCAAAATACTAACCAAACAGCAACCTCCAGGGCTGAACAAAGCTGTAGTTCCTCTAAAGTCCAGCAGAGGCTCCAGCAGCGAGTCAGTCCCCATAGACTCCCATGTTAAATTGTCCAACTTTACAGTAATACTAATTTCCCCTCTTCATAACAACTGTACGAGGGGAGAATGTTTTTATAACTCAGCTGTTTAAATTTTATTTAGGCTTAAAGTTTGCATTATTAGTGGCCTCTTTGACTGACAGGTGGATGGTGACACTGGCAGCTGTAGCTGCTAGCTGTCTGTTAGGCTTCCCCTCAGCTAACTGGAGTCTCTGAACTGGACCTCTGGACCGTGTTTGTGCTGTTGGAGCCTTTTGGAGCATTTTTAATACAATTGTCTGACCAATAATATGGCTGCTAATGCGGTTAATTGTACTAACTGAAGTGCAGTTTCTAGAAACCAGTGGGTGGTGCTGCATCCAACTTTTATAATCAGTGCTTTGAATGGAGAGTGAATCAGTGCAGCCTGCAGTTTAATCTTTTAGAAAGATAATGAAACATGTTGTTTTGCTTTCATGTTAGTGTGCCCACCTTAAAAGTGAGCAACACACAAAACTTGAGAGTTTCAGATGCACTCAGCAGTAAATTCAGTGTGTCATCCTCCCAGTGCTGACTGGTTAACTTGCTCCAAGCAGCGTTAAATTATAAATCAAATGTGGACACTGTAATGCTCTACTAGCTCTTTAGCTGACTGGTCTCTTTTTCCCTGCAACAACTGTCTTTTAAAAATAATTTTGCACTGTCCATTTATCTTTTGTTTGTTGCAAATAAATAATAAAAATAAAGGAAAGAAAGAACCACCGGACGTGTCAGTCTCACTGAGGCTCTTTTCAAGGCAGCGTGAACTGTTGTATAATGAAACTCTGGAAGATGGACTGCTGAGCCTGAGGCCAGTCACACAGCACTGATGGAGCGAGGTGAGCTACAGCCATTGTTGGGCCAAGTGAAGAGAATGCCTCAAGGAAAACTGCACCTCTCCAACTGTAGGGGAGGTTTAAGAAGCAATCCTGAGTCCCCCTACAGGTCTGTGATTAATCAGTATGATTGCTGAGGATTGTGCAGAGGAATCAGCAGCTGACAGGCCTCTTTCTCTGCTCTGGCTCTGACAGGATAAAAAGCAGAGGAGCTCCCAGAATAACATGAAGGTGCAGGAGAGCCGAGGAGGAGAAACAAGTGTGTTTGGACCTAAATACTCAGAAACCTGAGACTGGTGAACACTTTTAGAGGGGCTTCATGCTTTGCACTTCTCATCAGGTTAATAAGTTTTAATAATTTGTTGCACATCAGCAAATAATGGTTTCATCAAAGGGGAAGGGGGTGGGGGCTACATGCCAGTTGGTGAAACAGCTTCAGAAACACAACAAAAAACTTCATTGCATGCATAAAAAATAATTAATACCACATAGAGATAAAAAGAATCTAAATTACCTGGTCTGAATGTTTTCAGTCTATTAAATGGCTGCTGTCAGATCTACTCACTCCGATGGATGTGGCTAGTGACCTAGAAGTTGAGTTATTATCCATTCTGACACTTTATCAACTTAAAGTAACCCAGAGGCCTGAACTATGACACCAGTACATGAACTGTGTCTTTATTAATTTAGGCCAGGCTGTCATACAAAGGTGGTGATCACCTCCATAAGTCAACTCAAAAGAGGCAGAATTTGCAGCGTATAACCAGTTACAAACACAGTAACTATTGGGTGCAAAGCGACATCTTACAAAGGAAGAGCAAAGTTTAATGACAGAAAAATATGAACAGGTTAAACTCACGATGCAGCCTGAAAGAGACACACCTGCTGTGATTAAGACACTCGAAGATCTTGCTGTAGTCACAGTAATGCATTTCATTAAATCAGTGAAGGCATTCCTACGGAGCATAAGAATATATTAGCTTTATTCTTTCAGCTGCAACCCAGATGATGTTAAACTTGTAAATTTTATATAAGCTGTTGTTGCATTAATTTAGGATGGCAGCAAACCTTTTTGTCATTGGTATCCAGTTAAATGGTCCAGATACTTCATCCACACATTCCAAATATATATTATTCTCCTTCCTGTTTAGTATGCAAGGTATACCCTAAATCACATGATCATATCTCTGTAATCCTGTTCTGGCATTTGATCTGATCTTTCAATTTGAGCTCCCTGTACATATTTCAGCCTGAGGTGGTGACTGTAGATTATTCACACAAGTTTTAGTCAGATTTTTATAAGGTGTGAAAGTGGCCACTTCACACTACATTGAAGGTGCCAGAGGTCAATGAAAATGTCTTTGGTCTATGTTTTATTCAAAGAATCTGTGACAGGAGGAGACGGCAAAAGAAAAGGTCAGAGAAGCGCTCAGGTTTCTGCTGAGTGACAAGACGAAATGGAGTCAGAGACGCAGCATGACGGCAAAAGAGACAAAGAGTTAGACAGAGGGAGAGATTCGCTTTAGGCGAGTCAAAATGGAGTAAAATGGAGACAAAGGGTGGAGGCAAGAGTGGCAGTCCATTCCCAAAGTGTCAGAGTGTGAGTCGAGTCCTCGAACACAAAGAGAGAGAGAGGGATGGAAAAAAGACAGGACTATCAAACTCTGATGCTGTTCAGTGAGAACCGTCTAAAGGCCAAAGGTAGAAGTCTTTACATGCTGCCAGTGACCTGCAGAACCCTCAAGTTCGTCCATGACAGGTAACATCTCTGTCCTGTGGACCTTTAAAACTTTAAAAAGTCAACTTTGTGGCTGTTTGAAGAAACTTTGACAGTCATGAAACAAGCATTGTAGTGGGTGACATCAACACTCTGAAAGGCTCTAAAATCAATCAGATAGATTCAGCAAAAAGGAGCAGAATGACAGTGGCTCAATAAAAGGCTGTGGCAGGTAAGTCGGTTCCACACGTAGTTACACACATTTAAAAAACAGATTATAGGTTCCAGCCTAAGCAATAAGCACTCTGCTACCAGCTCACTGTGGAGACATACCCAGGAGCATATCTGTTTATTCAGTTTTATTTGATCTTTGAAGCTTCGCTGAATAATAAAGAGTGATCTGGCATTCAGCCATGCAGCTCGCAGGGTTGGTGCAGACTTGACTGATAGGCCCTAACAAAGGTGGACAAGTGAACTGAGTCACTGCTGCAGTGAGTTTCACAGACGAGCACAGATTTGTGTCATTTCTGTGGAAGCAGAATTACAGACAGTCACTGTGACTTTAGACTCAGTTTGGAGGTTAGATTGTCAAAGAAGCAACAATCACAACAGGAATGAGGGGTCAGTGGAAGTTATAGCTGCTGCTTTGTGTTATTGTACATTCCAGCTCATTCTTATTCAGGTGGTGGTAAATAATGCTGTTTCTTCAAAGCCACAGGTGTGTCTCAGGTGCACACCAGGTATTCTTTGGCTTGGGTAGCTTCATCTGTCTGTAAGAGTCTGTCTTGAAATTCTGGCTTATCCTTTAGTGTTCTTTTAGTGTACAGCCATAGAGTACTTCAGGGATGATGGATCTTTTTTTGTAGCCCAAGCCTGAAATTAACATTGCTCTAGTTCCCTTAACGAAAAGCCGATACGAATACGAATACGAATACGAATAACTTTATTGATCCCAGAGGGAAATTCATATGTCTGACAGCTCATCTGCTATTTATATGAGAATTGTAAAGCCTGATGGCTGTGGGTGCGAATGATTTTCTGTATCTCTCCGTTTTACAACGGAGAGAGAGGAGTCTTCCAGTACTGATGGTTTTTTGTTCCATAAAGATGTTATAAAGTGGGTGATCAGAGTTGTTCAGGATGGCTTCTAACATCTTTAGTGTGCATCTTTCCACCACCTCCCCCAGTGTGTCCAGTCTGGCTCCAATCACAGAGCCAGCTTTCCTCACTAGTTTGTCCAGTCTCCTTGCATCCTTGTTTCTGATGCTGCCTCCCCAGCAGACTGCAGCATAGAACAGCACGCTTGCCACCACAGA
>VUQS01056353.1:0-11061 GCA_015108495.1 Heterochromis multidens | reverse complement strand
CACTCATGGCTAGTGGTTGGGTGAAGCCATTTATTATCAAACAATTGTGTTTGTCCTTTTTAAATCATAATGACAACAGAAACTATCCAAATGATCCTGATCAAAAGTTTACATACCCTAGTTCTTAATATCGTGTATTGCCTCCTTTAACATCAATGACAGCTTGAAGTCTTTTGTGGTAGTTGTGGATGAGGCACTTTATTTTCTCAGACGGTAAAGCTGCCCATTCTTCTTGGCAAAATATCTTTTTATATCCTTTTCCTGTTTTATAAAGTTCAACTATCTTCTCCTGCAGAGCCTTTGATAATTCTTTTGCTTTCCTCATGGCTCAGAATCCAACAGCATCAGTGCAGCACTGAATGAAACATGCAGCGGTCTGTCTGGAGCCCAGAAACTCACTGACTTTTTATCCACACACACTAATTACAAGCAAACAGATCACAGGTGAGGATGGTTACCTTTAGTAGTCATTTAAACCTGTGTGCGTCAACTTGTGTGTATGTTGTCATGCCAAAACTTCCAGGGTATGTAAACTTTTGGATTTGGATAGTTTCTGTTGTCATTATGATTTAAAACGGGCAAACACAATTGTTTGATAACAAATGGCTTCACCATGAGTGAAAGAAAAGTTTTTGTATTATTCATATTCTCTGAAAAATGGCCAAAACAAAATCACAAATTCTGCCAGGATATGTAAAATTATGAACAGTGTTGGAGAAACCATTCTGAAAGCTTTTGAATGGCTTTGCTAACTACCAGCTGCTTTACACTGGAAGAAGTTGAGCTATAGCAAAGCCACTCTAGGGGTAAATCTAGTTTGTTTAATTGAAGCAGCTTAAAAAGCAATTCAAATATGTTGCAAATAAGGAACAAATAGACAAGTACATTTGTATAATTTGTATTGGTGAATCAGAACAATGATCTAATTCAAAACACCAGCAAAAATGCAACTTTTACAATGTACATGAAATGTACATACTTTATTACAGGTCATATAAAATACCCCACTCTGTACCAGAATGTTAGCTTTGGTTTGGTATACCTGCCTTCCAGAAAGCCCAGCTGGGGGTAGTACACCAAGCAGGGTTACTTAGGTTTCAGTCAGAGGTCTAGAGACCCATCAGCAAACCACTGGCAACTTCTAGTCGCTACGGAAAAATGTCTATTCCCCTACCGGTTGGTTGCTCAACCTTGCAGTTGCAAATAGTTTGCATGGAAGATGTGAACTTGTGCTCTGCAAGCACTTGTTAACTATCAACAGAGTGGTAGTGAAACTTGGAAAAAGTGCAACACAAACCAGAAACGGAGAACATTTGCCTTCAGAGTAAAAGTTGTGCCTACTTGCTGCAACCAACATATTTCAAAAGTTGCAACTTTAAAGCCGAAAATTCTCGGTTTCCGCTTTGTGTCACACTCTTCACAGTGTCACTACGACTTAGTGAGTGTTTGCAGACAAGTTGGCATCTTCCATACAAATTACAGGCAATCTGCTAGTAAACAAAGCAAACACAAGGAGGTCTTTGGTGCATTACTGTATACCGCTTTGCAACCATTTTCAACTAGCAACAGCAAGCAACCTCCAGCAGCCACTCGTCAACTGGTCAGGGAATACACATTTTTCTCTAGCGGGGGTCATTAACTGATCTCTAGGCCTGGGTTACTGGGGAGTTAGTAGTTGATTTTTCAGCAACTGACAGAAACCTTGAGCAACGACTTGTAACTGGTTGGGAAATACTAATTTTTCCCTTGCAACTAGTAGTTGCCATGTGGTTGGGACTACAGCTATAACTTTAGAAGGTATGCAGATCTTTTCTCTCTCGTTTTCAGATTTCTTTGAAGTTTATTAAAAATCAATAAGTAGTATAGTTATTATAGCATATCATAGTATATAGTATATCATCTCCCATTTACAAAAGCTTCCTGACCCTCAGTTTAATACTTTGTAGAATTTTAGAACTTTATCTATAGTTAATTTTCTGTAATATATTAGGATATTTATATATTGAGTTATTGTATTATTAGAGCCATTTATAAAAATTTTGTAATTTGTAATATATTGTATTATTTAATATTAGCATTTTAACTTGTTAATTACTTTCTTACTGTCCTGGAGCAACTGTGATCACATAATTTCCTCAGGGATTAATAAAGTATTCTGATTCTGATTCTGATTCTGAATCCCCTTTCCTATAAACATACCCAAATTTGGGCAGCTTCTCCCATTCATCTGGTTCTTCAGGCATCATTAAATTAGATGAAAAGAGTCTGTCCCACTCAGGGACAGACTTCCCGTCCCTGCAGCTGAGACTCAGCCACATACACAATGCTGCCACCACCATGTTTCACTGTACGGATAGTATTAGCAAGTGATGAGCAGTGTCAGACACAGAGGAGAATCTTTTTTTTTTTTTGCTCATTCTCCTAGAGTCTGTGACAAACACCAAGCTGACTGTCGTTTGCCTTTTACTTAGAGTGGTTCAGATCTATCCACTCTATGACAAAGCCCTGACTGACACAGTGTTTCTCAGATAGTCTTTCTTTTGGCACACATCTCTGCAGAGGACTTCTGATGCTGTGTTGGAGTGACAGGTGGGTCCCTAGTCTCATCCCTGATTAATGATTGGATTGCTCAGTCTGGCCTTATGGCAAATTCTAGGGAGTCTCCTAAGGTTTTAGACTTCTTTCATTTTAGAGTTACTAAGTGCAATGTCCTCTCAAAGCACTGTTTAATACCATCATAGTAATACCATTAGAAATTATAAAGATTATTGGGATCATTAATCATGGGTGGGCTTTTGGTGAAGTGGGAGATTAGCACAGGATTAAAGGGACCTGAACAAGGAAGTTTTCATGAAAAACTGTGCGTTGCCCTTTTATGCAGTAATGTATGTCTCGCCACAGTTTCATGGTTTGGTTTCATCCTGACATGCTGTGTATATTGTGGCATCTTACACATAAATCAGCAACAATATTAAAAGCATTGACACTGAATATGTCACTGCAGTGGCACCTGTAAAGGGTAAGTGAGCAGTTGGTTATCAATGTATGGAAATACATTTTTTGGAAGCAGGAAAAATAAGCTAGCTTTGGGATGCTGGCATCTTTGATGAGGGCCAGACTGTGAAGACTATGTTACTGCGTCAGCATCGGCAACACACTAGGTATTGTGGTAGGTTCCGAGTATACAATGGTCTATAAGGTAGGTGATGTGGCAGCATTGTTATGGGCTCTCAAGGCTCATTGATATATGTGTAAATGTATAATCCTGGCTAATATAGAGAGATATCAGAGCATTAAGTTCATTGTAGTCTGCTGTGTATGGGGCTGCAAACTGTGCTGAGTGTACGTTGTATAATGATCATAACATTGTACATTAGTGCAAGTGAGGTGAAGTATCTGGAGAAACTTGTATAGTAGGGTGCAGGATTGTCCAAGCATGTTGAGCAGAATTAGCTGCACATTGGCCATAAGTAGGCCTCCATATAGCCATGGTAAAAAGAAAGTACAATTCTAAGGTTTTACATATGAGGACATAATAAAAACAATCAGGTCCTTAGAATTTGGCAAATACAACAATCTAGGTCTTGGAATTAATACAACCAGAGATGAACAACAATAAATGACACATTACACCGTGTCATAATATATTTAAGAAAAAGCAGTAGTAACTTGAAGTAACTTGGCTATTTTTTATGTAAGTTGGGTAGCTTAAGGAGGAATTTTGGCTCACTCTTCTTTACAACGTTGCTTCAGTTCATTGAGGCTTACAGATATTTGTTTATGCACAGCTCTCTTCTGGTCCCTCCACAGCATTTGAATTTGGTTGGGGACTTTGAGCCATTGCAACACCTAGATTATTTTCTCTAGAATACTTTTATACAGAGGAGTTCATGGTCAACTCAATGACTTCAAGGTAACCAGGTCCTGTGGCTACAAAACAAGCCCAAATCATCACCCCTCCACCTCCGTGTTTGACAGTTGGTTTGAAGTGTTTGTGCTGATATGCTGTGTTTGGTTTTCACCAAATATATTGCTGTGCATTAGTGTATGTGCAAGAGGGTATAATATGTAATTTTGTAGTTCATCTGATGTTGTATTTACCTAATTTTAAGACCTGCTAATGACCAGATAATTTGTCCTGATGCATAAAACCTTAATTGAAAAACGGTGCATTTTCTTCTTCACAGAGTGTAGTGGTTAACACATTTGCCTAACATGTGAAAAATCCCATGTTCAAGACCGGGAAGAGACACAAATTCGTTGGAGGGTTACATCAGGAAGGGGACCCAGTGTAAAAATCTGCCAAATCGAATGTGTGGATCCATCCACTGTGGCTACTCCTTGCGAATAAGAGAGCAGCCGAAAGAAGCATCACGATCATGGACTGTAAAATGTAAAGACAGAAAAGTATATTAAGGTCAGAAAGAGTTTAAAGAGATGTTTGTGTCCCTCTCTGAATTTTCAGCAAGTCTGTGCTGGTGGTCAGCTCAGTGAGAATGAGGGCTATTTAGAGCTGTTCTAAAAGGTAGATGATCATGCCTGAGGATGGGGGTTGGGGATGATTATGTGGATCTTGCCAAAATCCACAGGCAGTGATGATTATTTGTTGGGATTTGCTTTGTAATAAAAAAGCTTATCTCCACAGGTTCATCTCAGTCTTTATCTTTGTCTCTACCTTTCTGCTTATAGTATTTGCTTACTGCATCTGCTTCGCCCACACTGCACTCAGATGTTACAGGTTAATTTAACCAAACTTACACAATCATATTTTTTCCATTGGGACCTATACAAGGCCTGCTTTATGTGATGTATTCACTTTATAGTTAAAACAGCAGGCAACAAAAGTACGATTTTGTAATGTCTGAAGTGGCTGTTAAAGAGACCAAATCCAATGTTCATGTCCTTTATATGGACACATTCTACTCTGTGTATTGTCCACCATGTTGGAGGTTAATTGCACACTCTTTGATAACATATTATTGGCAGGCAATATCACGGATACACTGTGCCAATCACTTCAAGGCACACTAGCTGTTTCTAGACCACTTTTAAAGTTGAGAGTGATTAATGGGATGCTAAAGTGCTGCAGAGTTAATGCTCTTGTTTATATAAGGATGTAATTGATTCTGATGTCCTGATCAAGTGAAATTTCACAGCAGATTACTAGAAAAAAAAAAAAAAGCTTGCTTCCGGAGTATGTTTTGCCACACAGACCTTTTCTTTTTGTCACTCCAGGTTGCTAACTTTATGATAAGTTACTCTGCATTGTTTTATGTTATAGGTCTCTGTGGGTTAGTAAGCTTGCTGTCCAATCCACTGCCTCCATGCTGGCTCATCAGTGAACGGGGGCACAGGATAATTGCATGAAGAAGCTGTAATAAGGTGGATTGAATTAGCTTTGCCCTGACTAAAATGAATTAAAGAGGTCATCATGACATGCAGACTCCTTAACAGACTCATTATACCTGCTCACCCAAATATATCATAATATGCTGTGTTATCTTAGAGACGCTGAGAATTTAGGATTACAAAGCAAATGCCTGTATGCTGGAATAATTGTCAGGATTCAATTAGTTTAATTAGAAAACTTTGAAAGCAATATTCATAAGAGAAAGCTGAAAACAGAAAGTTCAACTGCAGTCCTGATGGTAAAGAAATGTCGCGCAGATTTGTATCATGTTGAATCACATTTTTCTCAACTTTCACAAGCTCGCTATTGTCTTGGTTTTGAGACTTTTTAAATTTTAATATTGAACTTCTTCCTCCTTTTTCCTTTTGCCTCCTCTGTGATTATAAACCTGCCTGTGTGAGCAGGACTCCAGATAAGAGGAAGAGATGCCATGCCACTGATGACTGAGACCACAATACCATATGTGTGTGGTGAAGATGATTACATGTCAAACAGTTCAGTAGGTGCATGGGTTCATAATTACTGTTTTCAAATGAAAAAAAGACGAAGTATATGATAAAAGTCCCTCAGTCCTTATCTCTGAAGGATTGCTGCGTCTATATAAGGGAGGTTACAGATGCACTTGTTCAAAATAGTGAGGGGAGGCTGTCCCCTACATGCTGTGCTTTGGTGGTACAATGCTAAAAGTAAAGCCTAGGAAGTAGGCGTCAAGCCAGATGGGTAAGTGTTGTGGTGCAAATGTGGTGATCCGTTTCGTAAATCTGCACGTTAACATTAAAGTTTGATCCAAATGGCATTTTTTAGTTTCCTCAGCTGGAAACTGTAGTCTTGTAATTGTAAGTCTATGCACAACTTTAAAAGCTGTAAAGGGCAGCCGACACTCTTTCCACCTTTAAATGCCTGATTCTCTATTAGACTAAACAGCAAATGCTGCTTAATATTCCTGCTGCTGTCAAACGATTGCCAAATGTAGTCCGAAAGATCACACCAATATTAAAACAAAGCGAACAGCCTGTTCATTGCAGTTCCGTTTTTGTTGAGCAGGTAATATGACTGTTATATCCATTTATGAATATAAAAAAAAAATCCTTGTGCCAGAATTCCAGCGCACTGTAACTTCTGCTAACCATTTCGTTTTGGTGCCTAAACCTAACCAAACAGCGGTTTTAAAAAAAAAAGTCAAAAGCAGCTGTAAAGCAAAACAAAGAAAAATACAAAGTTCCAAATGGGACAGGAACTATGGTTGTCTGCCTGACAAACTTGGACCTACTCGTAAGTTGGGGACTTTTTGCTTCAAAAGAGAACTGTAATCTACTGCGTCTGATGATGTTATGGCTGGTGCATCAAGCCAACAACGCCAAAGCACACCTTGAGCATATCCCTAAATGATTTTTTGACATTTAACAGAATGGCACTATTTGTGTCCTGGGCTTAGTTGATGTGCAACCATTTTGTATGCTGTTGACCTCTGTATATGTTTTTCTCTCTATGGCTATTGTAGTTAACAGCCTCTTTAAGGGAGAAGCATTTGCTCGGACTTAAAGTGCCAGATTTAAACACAAATTAAAAATTTTCCACCAGTGTCTATGAGTTGAGGATGTAAAAAAGTCCGTGTGTGAATTAGATTAGAGAGAGGAGCTTCCGAGTGACTGAGCATTTATGGACGGTGAGACGGTTGGAGGGAGGAAGTGCATGGCTTTAAGAGTTGTGCCTTGTGGCAGGAGTGTGGGGCAGGACAGAGACAGCCTGTGTCCAGATGTCTGTTTGTGTTACGGAGTTTCTAGCACTGCCTCCTACCATGAGAGACAAACACTAATTGCCCATTGGCCCCGGGTTGGAGATGTGCAGCTGGGGACATGTGGCTAAAAATAGCACTGCTTGTTCCCATGAGTGGCGGGCACACAGCACCATAGCATTAGTATTCAGCACTAAAGCATGGCATGGACAAAAAAGGTCATCTTCTGGGCATGGCCACAAATGTCAGGGTGGGGTATACAGCAACACCAACACAGGGTGGTGAACAGCAAGCAGCACCTTAGGCTTTACCCCCATATGGATCAACCTACTGAACCATTGTCCTCTGTCTGAACACTCGCAGGAAAATGTCACATGGAAACAGCCGAGCGAGTTTCATGACATCCCGTGTTTTGTTTGTAGCCCAGCAGCATCCATGCTTGTTCCATGAAGTCTTTACCTCCATGCAGCAATGGCCTTCCATCCTTGAGTCGAGTTACAGCTCTTCCTTTATGACACAAAAGTAGCATCTGGTTCCACCTGACTGGAGCCATGAATAATTTAACAGGGGGCATTATTATTTCCAGCCAGCTCCACTAGCTTGGCAATAACAAGAAGTTTAGGTAGTGCTATCAGTGTTGCTGGCTAAGTGGAGAACATGGAGAGAGGATGTTATTTTACCTTGTTGGCATCTTATACTTATGTGGGTTTGTAAGTACCTGGTTGAACGAGTGCTTAAGTGTTATTTTTCAATGATACACTACATTAACATGTTGCTTGTTGGTTTGTAGATTGGGGAATTTATGTAAAATGAGCTGTTTGAAATACTTTGATAACTAGTATAATAACAAGCTGCCAGTACAGTACTAAGTTGATGCTTTTTAACATGTACGCAAGGAGGGATTTTATTATATAACATTATAAAAGCATTAGTTTCTTTGTTTTTCATTATGTGAGCTTTAAAAATAAAGCTGAATTTCACACCCATGTCTATTTCCCATGTGTTGAACGTTTAGTTAAATGCAGTTGTCGGAGTTTGCTAAAAGCAGCAGGTGGGCAGGTAGTCAAGCATACTTTATTCCCGTTACTGTCAGACTGAACCCATGAAGATCAATAAAGAGAGAACACACATTCTGCTTGCACTGCGTTAGTGTATCTGTTAGAGCTGTTATAGCTGCTTTCCCACTCAGAACTCCTTCTGGCTGTGAGCAGCCAGTCACCTACACTTACAGATAGAGTGGTAGCAGATTTCATCACCAGTGGGACTTAGCAACAGTAGTGAAACGTTATTTGGAATACAGCAAATCCCTCAAAAAACTGCACTGTTAAATAGTAAACTTTCCATTGCTATTGTGGCAAATAACTGTCGTGTAAAGGCACCACTTTCCTAACAAAATGCAGACTTTATTGTATATTAATTTGACTAAAATGTTTTAAATGACTACAGCTTTGTCCTCTTAATTGCCCCCTTGCCATTCTCCCCCCTCCCCCACTTTCCTTGTCCCCTACAGCTGAGAAATGAAGCTTTTCCCCTTCACCTTTTGGACGAGCTTTGTCTTCTAGAGGACTACAGCAGAGCTCGGCGACTCTACCCCAAGACCCTGAGCCACCAAAGGCTACAGCAGAAGTTACTGGTGAGTTCTCTGTGTGTAAGGGAGATAAAGGCTTGTTAATGCTGAACTTTTCATGGGTCATTAAGGGCAGCTGAAGACTGCTGTTGAGGCATTTGCTTTCAGCAGTTTCTGGCTTTCATGTCCTTCTCCCTGCTTTGGACTATCAAGTTGTAAACCATGATTTTCCTCCAGTTGTTGGTTTAATTTTAAATGAGCTGTGAACACTTCTGCTTGTGTTAATTTAGAACCATCATTCAGCCTAATTGGGGTCAAAGTGGCAGATTGTTCACTGAACAAACTTAGGCCTTCACCTCATCCCTGTCCAAAGAGTACATCAAACCTACAGGAAGATGTTGGTAGCCTTGTTCCCAAAAAAAAGTTAGGATGCTTTGGAAAATATCATTTAAAGCAGAATGCAGTGATTTGCAAATAATTTAAAGCCCATATTTAATTGAAAGTAGTATAAAGTCAGCATATCAGATGTTGAAATGTTGATTTATAGATTGGGACAGAGACATTAGAACACTGGAAAGGTTGCATAATAATAAAACACCTGGTGGAACATCTCACAACTAATGAGGTTAATTAGTAACAAGATTACATATAAAAAGAGCATCCCAGAGAGCCTGAGTTTTCCAGAAGTAAAGATAGGAGGGGCTCACCACTCTGTGAAAGACTACATAGAGTTTGTAGCTTTATTCATCTGTTTTACTTCATATCATTAAAAGATTTAGATAATCCAGAGCAGTCTCTACACAAGGACAAGGCCAAAAGCCAATATTGAGTGGCCAACATCTTAAGGCACTGCAGTAAAAACAGACATGAGTCTATGGTAGAAATCACAGGATGTTTTTAGGAACATTTGAAAACCACTGTCAGTCAACAGTTTGCCACTGCATCAACAAACTGAAGTGAAATCTCTACCATTCAGAGAGAAAAACGTGAACAAAATCCAGAAATCGTCTTCTCTGGGCTTGAAAATTTGAAACAGTCTTTGGAAGCCATGAATGCCACATTCTCTGGGTTAAAGAAAAGAAGGACCATTCGGCTTGTTGTCAGCATGCAGTTCAAAAGCCACCATCCAAGATGGTATGTGGGGGCCATTAGCGCATATGGCATGGGTAAAATCAGTGTGAAGGCCCTATTAATGCTGAACAGTATATACAGGTTTTGGAGCAACATAGATGCCATGTGAACACCATACTTTTTAAGGAAAGCCTTACATATTTCAGCATGAAAATCCCAAACCACATTCTGGACCTATTACAGCTTTTGGTCCAGACCTCTCCCCCATTTGCTACACTATGAAAGGTATGGGAAAAAGGCCCTGAACTGGTGAGCACTTGAATGGCAATTGGTCCCATGAGTTCCCAAATGCTTGTAAGTGTTAAAAGAAGAGATGATGCAACACAGTTGGAAAACATGCCCCAACTTTTATTAAATGCGTTGCTGGTATCAAGATCAAAACTAGCATATTTTTCAATAAACAACTTTTAGTTTTAGCATTTGATATGTTGTGTTTGTACTGTTGTATTAAACATAGGCTTTAAATGATTTGCAAATCATTTTGCTGTTTTTGCTGAAACTTTAGAGAGGATTGCAACTTTTCAGATCATCCAGGTCGAAGATTCCCAAGTCAGAATTTACTCAAACTTGCACACAGTGATCACCTAATGGGTCTTCATCCAAATTGTACTCAAGGTCAAGGTGAAGGTCACATTTGTTGTTTTACAGGCAATAACTAGTGAATTGTGATGGATCATGAGTTGTATGAGCTACTACATCATTGATGAATACACTACAGAGTGTTAGAAATTGGTAAAGTTCTTTCTTTTTTTTTTTTAGACTAAAGGTAATTTTTTAATCACATATTTTTATTTAACAGTCTGATTTAAGTACAGTTGAACCTGCTGACTGTAATTTCTTGGGGTGTTAGGACATCCCATAACCATGTTGTTGAAAATGCAATGGACAGTAACCTGGAGGTTACCAGAGCAGAGCTGGCTTTTTCTTCCTTAGGCTTCCTCCAGGCTGCGATCTCACAGCGGAGGCTGCTTGTAATTCCCCCGGCTTCCCCTGACGTCTGTGGTTCAATATGAATGAGCTCCATCGATTAGATCTCAGTGTGGTGCTTGTGCAAACGGAACGTGTGTGTGTGTGTGTGTGTGTGTGTGTGTGTGTGTGTGTGTGTCTGTGCATGGGACTTCTGGCTTTCTCTTCTGTGTCTCCTCAGCACTTACCAGACTGTTGTTTTCACAGAGGGGGATGTTATGGGTGGCATCTTTTGGTTGAACCATAAACTGA
>VUQS01056348.1:3279-37695 GCA_015108495.1 Heterochromis multidens | reverse complement strand
CTGAACACCTTTGGGATGAATTAGAGCAGAGACTGTGAGCCAGGCCTTCTCGTCCAACATCAGTGTCTGACCTCACAAATGTGCTTCTGGAAGAATGGTCAAAAATTCCCATAAACACTTCTAAATCTTGTGGAATCTAAATCTTTTGTTTTTAAACCCTATGGATTAAGAATGGGATGTCACAGTTCATATGCGTGTGAAGGCAGATGAGTGAACACTTTTGGTAATATAGTGTAGTTCAGTATATCACACTGTAGATGTTCCTATGTGGTTGTTTAAGGGAGAAACAAAAATAAATCAAGACACCACAGAGAAACTTAGGAAACATCTGAACATGTGTCTTAATAAAATGATGAAGACAACTGTAGCCAAGTCTAAGAACTGACTAAAGGGAATAAAGTGAGCTGCTACAACAGTCCCAGCCAAGTATATCGACACCCAGCTCTTTGGAGTCTGTTGGAAGCTGCTTAAAAACTCATCAAAGCATCAACAAGCTATTTAGTCCATCATCAAAGAGTGTGGCAAGGAATGTGTGTGTGTGTGTGTGTGTGTGTGTAAGTGTGTGTAGGGGTGTGTGTGTGTGTGTGTGTAACACAAAGAGATAATCAGCTGCTGCTTTCTGGCTAATGTGTGTTCTCACATTAGTGCGGAGGCATGCTTGTGCATTTAAAAGCGGTGCCATTGTCTCCAATTTGCATTCAACAAATCACATAATTCAGAGGCCGTATGGAAAATGTTTTCATGCTTTAATGGCCAGTGCTGCGAAGAATCGACAGAAAGGAGCTGAGGGGAGAGTGCGCTGCTAATCTGAAGCTTTTCAGTTTGTTTTTACAGAGATGGAAAGAAGTGAAGAATTCTTAAACATGAGCATATTTTGATGAAAGCAAAGTAGAATCAGATTTTGTTTAAGAATGTGCTGCAGAGGATTAAAGGATTCAGAAAGCTTTAAACAAACTGCTTCACAGATCTTTAGACATTCAGAAATGTTTAGTAAGAGAGTCGAGCAAGCATCAAATGTAGCCCTTCTGTCAGACGCTGCTGGCATCTCACAGACACACAAGGTGTCCTTTGGCATCCGTGTCATAACACGCCAGGTTCATGGCACAAGTGTGACCAGTGTTTCACTACCGGCTCATATATGGATGCTTGGAAAGGGCTATTGGCATGATAATCAAATGCAGCAAGTAAGTGTCAATTTTTAATGCGCAGGGTTATTGGTATGAAGGGGGTGTATTTTACCCCAGCCCATATGCTTTTCCTAAATCTACCCTAACCTAAAGCAGGTGAAAACGAAATGCCAAACACAAAGCTGCTGAAAGGCATACACCTACAGTCTCCTGGCTGGCAAACATTACCCTCTAACCTCCAAATATGGACTTTATTGGACACTTTTATGTGTATCTTTGTGATGCCAGGGGCAGCTAATAAAACAGCAGTATTTGACGCCCTGTGATGACAATATTGGAAAGACCTTTCACCAGGACCTCTCACAATGGGCCTCTCTCTAAAACAGCACAAGTCCGTGCTTAACCCATGCATACAAATGTTTTATATACAAAGAGCCGAAGGTTCGTGTCATCCACCTGCTTTCTTTCATTTTTTTTTTTTCACAATCACTTCTCAGACCTTTTCTTTTTCACCTGAGCCACAGTCCATGTGTCCACCTATGTTACTGCCTCACTTTTCTCTGTTTGGAAAGGCAGAATTATTATTATTATTATTATTATTATTATTATTTTTAGTGTGCATGCAAGAATGGAGGCAGTATGACTGCAGTTGGCAGGCACACACCTGTTGATTTAGAATTAATCTGATTCACTAATACACACATCAGTAAAAATAAAACAGAGTGTAGCTAATATCTAATGAATAAGATCCAATAATGTAAAAGATGACAAGTTTTGGCAAAGTAAAAAAAAAAAAAAAACCACGGGTGTGATAAAAGATTTAAACTCCTTTTTCAGCCCTCACACACCTACTCCATGACTTTCATGGGTACATCTGAGTTTAGACAACAATGAACAATCTTAAGCATACTTAAGTTTTACTTTTTAGTTCAATTTAGTTTTATTTATATAGCACCAATTCACAACAACAGTGAGCAAATAATGCTTTATATTGAGAAATGAAGACCCTACAAATTAGAGAAAAATCCAACAATGACACAGTGTCCTATGAGCAATGATAGGAAGGAAGAACTCCCTCTTAACAGCTTGAGATGTCCAGCAGAACCAGGTTAGGGTGAGGGGAAAGAGAAGAGGCAGTGAATGCTATCAGTACTTCAGATGGATGGATGGTCTAAGATTGTCTGAAGTCAAACAGCAGCTTGTCGATGTTCCAGTGCTAATAAGAATAAAGTCTTTACTAGTAGCACTTTAATATTTTTTGACAGACAAATTTACCAAAAATGGAATCAGATGAAAGGAGTTTATTTGGATTTCTTTCTCTGTACAAACGTTTGCATGGTTCAACCCTAACCCTGTTGCTACATTGTTTTCTTCCTTCCTAATCAATGTAATTTCCTGACAACAGTAGAGAACAACCTCACATGATGATGAATAGGCCACAAATAGCAAAAGCAGCACACAAGTGCAGCAGCAGAGGGAGAGCGTGAGGGGAAATTGAACTTTGTCTCCAACTCAAACAAACAAACTCAGAGTGAAAACTGACAAAAACAAATGTATGTGCACCTCTTTGTGCCCACAGGCTGGGAATGTGTGTCATATTCACAAGGATTGCTTTTAACCTTCGTATCCAAACAACAGCAGCTCCGGAGGTCTTTGGAAGGGCAGGTAAGGCAGAGGTTGGGGAGCAGAGGAGTCCCAGACGGGATGCATCAAAGTTTGTTACACCCCGACTACTTTGGAGGGGAAAATACTGTTACTATAGCGGTCTATTCCTGTCAAGTTCCATTACAATACCAGAAGACAGATGGCACAGCATCACAGAAACACCTTAGCTTCAAGTGTGTGTGTTTGAGGGCGAATCATTTGCATGTTCATTGCTGTGTCTTTGAGACAGAGAGAAATTTCCATATTTATCACTGTGTGTGTGTGTGTGTGTGTGTGTGTGTACGTAAACATCACTGTTCCCTTCTCTCACCGACTTGAAACACAGGTCTCTGGGCTGGTATTAAAGCTTAATGTTGCAGACTGGCCTGGCATAGAATATTAATGCACACTTACTAATACATACTACCACACACATATACACAGGCAGAACTACAATGTACCAATACAAAGGAAATGTGAATGCTGGAAAGGTATCTATATAGTTAGAAGAAAACAAAGTACGGTTGTTGCAACAACAGCCTTAGAGCTGAAGCACAGTTCCTTGTTCGTTATCAACAATCTTCAACAGTTTTTCATTATTGTAAGTTAACCAAGACAGTACATATTTTCTCCAGGTGCTGAATGTCTTACCTCAGCTGAGTACCTGCCAATACCGAGTACCAGTCTGGCACCAATATTCTCTTTTCCCTGAATTTAAAGTCTGACTCGACTAAGATAGAATAAATGTAACTGAGCGAAAACTCTGCCTCACTGTATGCCATAATGACATTCTGAGTCTATAGAATACAAAACCAACAATACGGAAAAGATCCGTCTACAGCTGACTCCTGTTTGGGTTACTTTTCCTCTGTGTTTCAAATGGAGCTTAGCATCAGTTCAGACAGGCCACAAAGTCAAGCTTAGCCACAGATCAGTTAATCTCAGTGTCAGCATACATCACCTGATACCGTTCTACACATTCAGATGGATTACCACATATAGGCCATGCTATTTAAATGTAGATTAGCATGCCCACAACTGTTGTGCATCTACAAGCTGCTTTGCAACCCATGTCAGTCTCAGCTCCATCCTGCACACTGTGTCTCAGGCCTCAGTCAGTCACACAGGGCCAGAGGCTGGTTGGTGGCCCCTGGCAAACAGGTTGCTTCAGAAAAATGCATATTCCCCAACCAGCAGGTGGTAGCTGGGTATCTCTAGGTGAAATTGGTTACAAAGAGGGTGTTGCACCAAAAACCTCCCTGTAATTGCTTTGGTCACTAGCAGATTGCTGCAGTGGCCCATAGTTTGCAGACAAATCGCAGTCTTCCATGCAAACACTTCACCGATTCGCCGAAAAATAGTGAAACTTGAGAAAGTGTGACACAAACTGGTTAGAGAACGGAGAATGTTCACCTTCAGAAAAAAAGATGTGCCTTACTGCTGCAACTAACAAACATTTACAAAACTTTTACTTTGATGGGGTCTCTGTTTATTGTTTGCATCATGATTTTCTGAGCCTCTCTAATACTGGGTAAAACACATCTTTCCGTGACATTTGACTCCAGGGCTGCATAACTGGGACTTTAGCAACCTATTTCATAGCAACTGCCAGCAATTTCCAGCAACCACTCCCCAACCAGTCATGGAATACACATTTTACCCTGGCGACAGGTGACATGTTTATTATCAGTGATGCCTGCTCTGTGCTGTGCTAGGGTCTTGCTGCTCCCCTTTCCCACCTTATGATTTCCATGGGTGTGAAAGGGCAGTGAGTTTCCAAAACATAGCCTGGTACCTTCAAAAAGCAATACGTTAGATTACGCCATTACCTACTAAGAAAAGTACCAGGATGCAATTACCCCAAAAAGCTGAATCTGTTCATCTGGATGAACAGACTGGATGAACAGATTCATCAGATGAACAGATTCAGCTTTTTGGGGTTCTTTTACCTGGATTATTGAGCATGCATCAAGACAGGATGCAATTACCTTGTGCATGTTGGATTTATTGTTCAGACACTAGCTCACTGCATAGCAATTTGATATTAGTAGCACTTCCTTAACCACATAATCAGCAACAAGTTTGTTAATTTGAAGTGAGAGCTTTAACTAGACTAAAAGCTAGTTACCGTTTTGAGCTGTGCACTAGCAGCTTCCAGGTGCTTGTTTGACATTTGCAGTACAGCTTTGTGCAAAAAACAAAAGGCACAAACTAATGTAAAAAGTTCCACTGTGTAAAGGTTGACCTCTCTGCCATCTCACTATATACAGATAGATATATCCTTAAATGAGTACTAGCATCTGTGGGATTTGGTAATATAGTGTTTACACACTGTAAGGCTGCTGCTGTAAATGTGTGGTAAAAGTGTGGAAACAACTAAAAAATATTGAACTGATCACATGCAAATATTATCACAATTAAAAATATAATTCTGCTATTTCTTACTTTAGTCTACAGTAAGTAACAGTTTTGTGGCCCACAAAGAAAAAGGTTTTAGTCCTGTAATACTACACAAATGACTGATCTAAATATCCAAAGTATGCAAGAGTGAAGCTGCAATAATGAATTTCTCATTAAGGTTGTGAAAAATTATTATAATTTCTATAAACAGCCTCATTTTGAGTTCATACTTATCTAAAGTTTAATAACAGCCTACATTTAACAACAGTTGCTCACAGCCAACTCTCCTTTTTACTTTTCTCTATTTTCATTGGTTTTAGTTTGATAGTTTATTTTAATTCACCACAGCAGCTGACAGTGTGTCACAGTAACAAGAGACTATTTGGCCTTGAGTACATCTAAAAGAAATTTAGTGGTATCCAGTCTCATTCAAGTGGATTGAACAAGGGATGTTGTTGTAGGGCAAGCATTCCTGCACAAAACAGGTAAAAGCTTTCTGCTGTTAACCAATCAACTGTGACCTTTCAGAGTCCTCTAACTCGCACAGCACCACAAACAAAAAATAGCTTCAAAGGAAAGAAATAAAAAGCTGCAAACAGTGCATCTTTATTTAGTTGTTTTCCAAGCACAGAGCAGTAGGTGATAGTCTGACATTTCCAAATCACGGAGGTAGACTGTTACTGTGTGTGTTATCAGCAGGTGTTGTTTGAGGCCATGTGTGTTGTCAGAAAGATGGAGAAAAGCAGTCACAATTTTATAATAACGCTGCCCAAAGACTCTTTCAATAAATCAGTAATTTTCAGAGCATTATCAGGACGGAACAAACTGCTTCAGAAAATGGGGGCATTAGCAAATCTTTAAGAAACAGATAAAAATGCATCCTGGTGGTACTACAAAACCAAAGTAGCTTGTATTATTGCTGTTTGATGTTTATATATATTTTGGAGGATTTTATTTTTTACTTAATAGTGAAATGTGATAAAGAGAGAAGGGGAAGATCATGCAGTAAATAATCAGTCCAGCTAGATGTCGAACCAGAGACTTGCTGCACTGGGCTTTTGCACCCTTGTGGTATACGCCCTTCTGTCTTGGTTTATTGAGTCCATATTGACAATATTTTTACTTGTATTACCGTCCGTTTAATAAGACATATTTTTTATATGTGCTTGTATATGTTTTTATATATATTTGTTTTTCCTTCTTTCCTTCCTGCCACTGTCTTCTTATGAGTAACGCGTCTCTGAGAGTAGCACATACGCTGAAGTGGTGTATGGATGTGTGCACTGTAAGACACCATTAGCACCCTCCCTGTTCCCCTGCAGCATTTAGTGGGGCAGTATGAAGGTGTGTGTGTGTGTGTGTGTGTGTGTGTGTGTAAGTGAGTGTGTTAAAACACCAAACCCATCATCTCACTCCATATTTTCTGTTGCATCTGTAGTGTTTTTTTTCTTTTCTTCTCTCTAAAATGTAGTATTAAGAAGGAATGTATGTGTAGTACTTAAAACAAAAAAATGCTGTCTTTTGTTCTGCTGCATTTGAAGTTTCTAAATTGCTGTAATACTTCCAACAATTTTTGTGACATTTGTTGACAGTAAGTGGTTTGTATGAATAGGCAGCCTTGAGCTTGAACAGCCATTTACAGATTAAAACAAGAAAAAAAGAAAAAGGGGATTCTAACGTCCAAATCTTTCACTCGGAATGTGTTCTTCAAGGGTCATGGGTAGTCAGTATAAAGGTGTTTCGTTATTAAAAAGGAAATATGCTGATATTTTGCAACAATTCCTTTTCATTTATACCAAAGTTCTGTTAAACACAGTTAAAACAGCTGCACGTGTATCAAGTGCACTTAAAAGCACACAAAGAAAGAACAAGATGTATTTAGCCTTTAGAGATCATATTTTATTATTGTTTACAACATATAAACCACATGGCCAATTACATCTCTACACTCACTAACCTCTTTATTAGGTACCTCTATTCAACTGGTCTTTAACACAAATATGTAATCAGCCAATCACATGGCAGCAACTCAATGCATTTAGTCATGTAGACATGGTCAAAGTGACCTGTTGAAGTCCAAATTGAGCATCAGAAAGGGGAAGAAAGGTGAAAGTCACTTTGAATGTGGCGTGGTTGTTGGTACCAGACGGGCTGGTTTGAGTAACTGCTGATCTGCGGGGATTTTCCCACAAACATTTTTCTCTAGGGTTTACAGAGAAGGTCTGAGAAAGAGAAAATATCCAGTGAGCAGCAGTTCTCTGGGAGAAAATGCTTTGTTAATGCCAGAGGAATACGGCCTGACTGCTTTGGGCTGATAGGAAGACAACAGTAACTCAAATAACCACTTGTTACAACCAAGGTATGCAGAAGAGCATCTCTGAATGCACAACACATCAAACCTTGTAGCAGATGAGCTACAGCAGCAGAAGAACACACTGAGTGCCACTCCTGTTGGCTAAAAACAGGAAACTGAGGCTACAGTTAACACAGACTCACCAAAACTGGACGACAGAAGAAGAAAAAAGTTGCCTGGTCTGACGAGTCCAAATTCTGCTGCAACAGTCAGATAGTAACAGTCAGAATTTAGGGGAAACAACATGGAAGCATGGCTCCGCCCTGCTTCGTATCAATGGTTCAGGGTGCTGGTGGTGGTAATGGTGTGGTGGATATTTTCTCAGAGATTTGTGTAGCTAACAAATGTGCAGCAAATGTGTGATGCTCTCATGTTAGCGTGGCGGGGTTTGGTTTGTGGCTCAGCTGCAGGGGAGGGGTGGAGCAGTGGGTTCAGGGGGACCAGGAAAGGCTGTGGCACACAGCTGTCCCTCATCATGGGCAGGAGGGTTTTTCTCTTGTGAGTGGCACGCCGGCGGGAAAAAAGGAGGGCTGCGCTGGAGACACAGCAGCTGAAAAGCTGCGAGGAAAAAGAAACTGGAGATCAGTGTTTGTTAATAAAAGTGGAAACGCACTGGCAAGACTGTCGCCCAGGTCCTTATTGCCACAGTTAGTATGGATCAAAATCTCAGAGGAAGGTTTCCAGCACCTTGTTGAATCTGTGCCATGAAGAATTAAGACAGTACTGAAGGCAAAAAGGGGTCCAACCTGGTACTAGCAAGGTGTACCTAATATAGTGGCTGGTGAGTGTATATGTGATTGATTTTTTAACATCTAATTATAGTGTAATCACTGTGGGAAGCACAAAAACACTGTTTCTGGATCTGATAAGGAAATCTACCTCTAATAAAAGTTTAATATTTGTTCAATTCTATCTTTAAATAACTGCACTATAGAAAGGAATATTCCTCAAGTATGGGCACAGACAGGGTCACGGGGCCTGGGAAAGGCTAAAGATCGCACACGTCTCTGTCACCAAGCAAAAACATAAAACAAAACAAAAACACCCTTAATTACAAAAATCTCAGATAAATCTCTTTGCCAGTAAAAACAACATGATGGATTCGAGCATTTGTTTGTGGCTCAGTTGTAAGCTTTGGATCATCTGCCAAATGAATAAATATAATTATTTCCCAGTTGGAGCATTTGCTGTACTGTAGGGCTGTCACTCATTATTATTTTTATATTATATGCTTTTATTTTCTATTCATAAATTTAATTAAATTACTGTTGACTTTCCGGTGATCTGTTGGTCTATAGAATATCAGTATTTATGAAGATTATTATAAACCTAACCAGAGTCATGGATAATGTATTTACATTTCTTGTTTTGTCTAAGACATCAGAGCTGAATGCAAAGACATTAATTTTATACAGACATTAAAAACATAGAATTAGCTTCACATTGAAGAAGTTAGATCCAGCATCTGAATAAATGGAGAGTTTCTTCTTGTACACTGTAGCCAGCACTCATATAAGAGGTATATAAGAATAAGCAGCAGCAGAAACAATTCTAGCAGATGAGGAAAATTGATGGAAAATATTTCTGTGAAAGACAAAGCGTCACCACTCCTTCTCCAGTTTTCTTTTCTTATTATCTGTCAGGTGAACTGTATCATGTGGTTTAAACCACAAAGCTCGAGTTTTATTCCACATGGCAGGCTCCATTCTACACATGGAGAGATCCGCTGATGACCGCAGACACACACTATTCACACTCACACGTGAAGAAAATGAACTTGTGAGGTTACCCTCAGTGCAGGCAGCCAGAAATCAATAATTGTGAATACACGCCACTTAACTCTCACCCACTCCACCTCTAACTCACTCTCTATCTCTGTCATTCCAGAAAAGAGGAGAAGTGAAGATGGAGAACAGGCGAGTCAAAGTCATCCTCTATCTCCCCCAACTCCCCCTCCTCTCTCCTAGTCCTCCGTGGTTCCAGAGATAGCGACAGGCATTAAACAACATCGGGCAGGAAATCAGAGATGTAACGTCTTCTTCCTGCTGTTGAATTATTCAACACTACAAAGGTAGCTAATGTGAACACACAGTTAAATGCACAAACACACCCTAATATGAAATTTCATGCAGGGATACTGATGATGACTTTGATAAGAGGTGGCCCACACAGCATGCTACTGTATTTTTCATCAACTCTGTCTCCCTCCTTTGTCTCTCTCAGCATAGCAGGACTGCTCTGGTGATGTCCATACCTCAACAACAGACAGCAGCACCAAAATCAAGGTGTTGCCAAAAACCTGTCACAGCATGTTAATAATCATGCATTTTCAACATACTCATAATGATAATGTTGAGTACAGCAAGGGGATAAAGTCATATCTTCATGTTGCACCCGAAAGTAGCACATCAAAATTCATGAAAATGTCCAAGAAAAATAGGTTGTGCCAGATGCTTTGTGATGTACAGACTAGTGCTGGTCGGAGATCTGTCTGTCTGTCTTCTGGTTTTCTGTGAAAGAATTAGTCATTTCTGTGGCGTACAAAGTCTTCCCTAGTGGCCATACTAATTATGACAGGAGGAAAACTTCAGTGCATTCTAACACAGGCGAGCTTCTTTTTGCAATCCGAGTAGTTGCCCCCTGCTAGCCATAAGAAAGAATGCAGATTTAGGGTTTTTTCCCACCTGCGCTGTTCAGTCTATTTAAATTAAAGTTCATTTGTTCATTTGTGCAAATGTGAACACCATAATTGCACTCAGGTGTCGACCAAAACAACCACACCAAGACCCTTTAGAGGAGACGTTCTCCAGAGGCTCCAGAGCAGTTTGTTTATGGCAAAAATGTGATCTGATCTCAATATGACCCAACTACCAGGCGTACGCTTCCATAGCCAGATATGCAGCAGAGTACCACAGAAATACAGAGTACACAAGCTGCAGCCACTAGCTGTAAAATGAATGTAAATTCCCCATCATATTCACTAGTAGTTCGAACACAGCACCTTCTTCCTATATTTACCTTTGCTGCTCCCGCCCCAGATACATCTGGCCAAAAAGTGGACTGAATGTTCTCACGTGGTTTATAGTGACACATTTTGGTTCGTTTAGAGCTCTCTCTGTGTGCAAAGAAACCCAACCATGGGACAAAGCAACAAGTTTACAAAGTCATCAAGTAATCTGGACCAGAGTAAAACACACTGCAGGAGTTAAAAAGCCCTAAGGTTCCTTCCGCCCTGGCTTCACATTTTAGAGTCTACGTCCATCTTTTGTATACAGTCTGGGACTCTAACAGAGTAGGGTTAGTAAAAACTGACAAGGCAGCCTTCATCGTAAAACTCAGGCTCTTCCTTTAATGGTCAGATTTGTGATGACTATTTGAGTCAAAATTCATTAAGAGCTGATTATTGAGTTTAACATTAAAAAACGAGGAGTATTTATTTCACCGTGGCTAACAACACCACTAAATGTGATTATTCACCTGACATGTATTAACTTTCAATGAAACTTAACCATGGTTAAAAAATACTTTATGATTTTAGTGGTTTTCATCTGGATTATCAGCAGAAAAAAAGACCAACAGCCAGTCTGAAATTCATACTGTTGGATCAACTGTGAATTCAAAACAAAAAATCTATTCTGAACATTCTCCTTGTACCCTTTCATACAATCATCATGTCACACAATATTGGCACTCGCAAGCAACAACACTCCATATTTTTCCCTTATTCACTGTTATAATATTCTCGCAATCATGATAATCATTACTCATTATCAGTGAATAGGGAGAAGAGATGGTGGAACCCAAGGCGTGTGATCGAAGGCTGTACAAAGAATTATACTCAGTCAGTATTTGTATACTGTGTGTGTGTGTGTGTATGTGTGTGAGTGTGCATGCTGTATTACAGAGGAATGAAAGGGCCGGAACGTCATCAGTTCCCATATTGATTTTCCTGCTCACATGCTTAATTGGAGTTGTTGGGGTATACATAATTGAAGGTGGTTCTCTCAGTCACTCTCCCTCTCTCCTTTTCCAAACATTAAAAAGAGAAAAAGCCATACTTCTTCCTTCTCTCCATCCTTTTTTCTCATTTCTTTTCAAGAAACAAGTGTTAATGGAAAGGCCTGTGGCTATGTAGTTTTAATGGAGTGCTAGGGTGCATATGATTGTGACACTGTGCTCTGGACATAGAAGACTGTGTGTGTAGCTTCTTCTTGTGTTTTATTTAGTTTACAGTTGTCTTCAGTAGTGATTAATCAGAATTATCAGTCTTGTGTTTTGTTCACAAGCCAATTCAATTTTTATCATCTTAAAAAGCTAAATTTCTCCCACTAATTGTTAGATGTTGCTGAACATCACGTGGGAAAACTGAGACCCCCCACGTATTCTCTATTTTATTTTGTTGCTGAACTCCTGCTGGTCTAATTCATTACAGCGAGGAACAACAGTGATTACACGCCTGAATATGCTGTTGTTGCCATGGTTCTTATTCATTCATTTCTTAACAAGCATGAAGAAAATGGGTTTTCAAACAGTCGTCTGAGAATACACTGACACTTCTTCATCTGCTTGTAAGCCTTTTACGAAAAGCGGCATTAAAAGTTCACTGTTTTGTCTGACCAGTTATTTATGATGCCAGCCATCTTTATGTTGGTGTTTTCTCTGTGAGTATAAAAAAATGTTTTTTTGGTTTTTTTAAGAATTAGCTTCCCTGATTTTTAGGAATTTTGACTGTGATCACGGTTTATCATTAAAATTAAGAAAGTCTTATAATCTCGTAAAATTGCTCAGCAGCTTTGATTAGATATGAATCTTTAATATACATTTTTAGCAAAAATAAAAATTTTTTCTTTTTTTTTTTTTAGCTTCTTGGATTGTAAGAACCAGGGGTGGACTGAACCGATTATTCAAGTCACCAGGAAAAAATTCCCCAACCAGTTGGCCAGTGGTTGTTGAAGGTTTCTGGATACATGTTACAGGTTTCTCTGTATTATTGTAGGGTCTCTACCCTACAATATAAAGCGCCTTGAGGCGACTTTTGTTGTGATTTGGCGCTATATAAATAAAATTGAATTGAATTGAATTGAATTGGATGTTGCTAGGTGAAATTGGTTGCACAGAGGTGTATGTCGCTGCACCAAAAACCTCCTTGTGATTGCTTTAGTCCGATAGTTTGCATGGAAAATGCTGACTTGTCTGCAAACGCTGGCCAACTATTTGCCGACCAGTTGCAGTTGGGGAATACAAATAATTTCCTAGTGACCTGTGGTTACCAGGGGGTCACTGACTGATCTCCAGGCCTACATGAATGGTTCTTTAGCAATCGATTTTAGAGTGACTGTCAGCAACTTCCAGCAACCTGTCATGATATTAGATTTTCTCTATATGGTTATTCTTGCCAAAATAATCCACTTTTATGGGGCAGCTGTGGCTCAGGAGGTACAGCGGATCATCTACTAATCAGGAGGTGGGTGGTTCAATTCCCAGCTCCTCCAGTCTGCATGTCGAAATATCCTTGGGTACTTGAGTGAGTGTGAATGTTAGACAAAGCACTTAAAGGCATAAAATAAAAGTGTTGTATGATTGTGTGTGAATGGATGAATGAAGCTTGTAGTAAAAAGTGTTAGCGTAAAAAAGCCCATATATAGATATTGTTGGTTAAAAATTAACACAAAAAAACAATGTTGCTGTGTGTTTTGTCTCCTTTTGGCAAATGAATTACACTCAAAATCAGAGGGAAGGACGTGGATAAAGAATCTATGTCTGCAAAGGTTTTCTCAAAATATCAAATACACATTTTTAAGAGTATCATTTGTGTTATTTTCATGATGTTCTTTTTAATATTATGATATTTAGTGCTGGCTGGTATTTAACATCCCAGCAAGGCTAAAATTTGTCCAGTATGTTTATTTGGAATTCAAGTTATTCAGATTACAGAGAATATATTTTCACCCTTATCTCAAACTGTCAATCTTTACACTCAAGCATGAAATAAAAGTATCAAAAAACACATTTACAACAATACAAAGAAACAAGTCTGTTCTGTCAGCTGGCAGATATTTTGTGCCTTGCCAAGACAGAGGGGCAAGCTACTTCTATGTGCATCTTTGGACAATGTGGTGAGAGCATACAGCCTATAGATGAGGGTGACAGATGTGTGCCTGATGTGTGGATTCTGAGAGCACCATTACCTCTTTCCTGCTTTTTATAATATTGCTGCTCAAGTTCACAGCAGGTCAAAATGACCCTGAGGCCACTAGGAAATTACCCAGTCCACCACTGGTAAGAACTTACATTTTTTACATACAGTATAAAAATATAAAAATATCTGTCGTGGTCACAGAGTTTTTCTTGTTTTGGGGTTTTGATTTCTAAGTGATTATATTTGAGTTTGGGCTTCTGTGGAGGTTTTTTTGGTCCTCTAGTGTTCCCTTGTCTCTGTCTTCATGTTTAGTGTGAGTCTTGTTGTCTCCAAGTTCAGCTGTTTCCTTTGGGTTGTTTAGTGATTCAGTATTAATGGTATTAGTCTTCTTCAAGTTATTTCCTGTTTACTGTGAAAGCTTCTTTTTCTTTGTTGTGCTTCCTGTCTGTCTCCCCCTGATTGTCCTGGTTGTCTTCACCTGTGTCTGATTGCATTCACTTTTGTCTTGTTGATGCCAATATCTGAGTTATTTTGTGTAATTTTCCTTGCCTTTCCCCATATGTCTTTCTAGTTTCTAGTCTGTCAAGTTTGAGTGTGTTAATCTGTGATTTCCTGTTTTATTTTGATAGTTAGTTGTCTTATGTCTAGTTTAACTCCCCCATGTCATTGTCTTGATTGTTTTCAGCTATGTCTTGCTACCCAATTCAATTCAATTCAATTCAATTTTATTTATATAGCGCCAAATCACAACAGTTGCCTCAAGGCGCTTTATATTGTAAGGTAAAGACTCTACAATAATACAGAAAAACCCCAACAATCAGACATTTCCCCTAAAAGCAACCACTTGGTGACAGTGGGAAGGAAAAACTCCCTTTTTACAGGAAGAAACCTCCGGCAGAACCAGGCTCAGGGAGGGGCAGCCATCCGCCGCGACCGGTTGGGGGTGAAGGGAGGAAGACAGGATAAAAGACACACTGTGGAGGAGAGCCAGGTGTTTCCCATTCCTGATTATCCTTTAGTGTGTTGTGTGTATAAAGTGCAGTATTTCCTTTGTCCTTTGTCACAGTATCCATTATACTCTCAATGTGTTTCTTTGTGTTACTCTCTTTATGGCCTTCATTATCGGACTTACACTCGGCTACTTTAATATTGTGAGTCAAGTCGGGCATCAGTGACTTCTTTAAAAGATTATTTTAAGTGTTCAGCTAACAACAGTGCACTGATAACACTTAAATTGGTGTATTAAAGCTGCTGTATCTTCATCATGTTTCACATTGTTTTAATTCTGATTGGCAAAAGTATAAAAGACATCAAGTCCATCAAGTGTAATAATGGACTGAATTAGCATGACTGTAACTGTAATATCTGTAGCTTAAATAACAAATATCAATATGGGTATTTTATTTTACCTATTTATCCAAAGCACTTCACAAAGGGACCCTCACCCATTCTCATACATACAACTAGCTCTACTTCTATACCTTCAGTTGGTGCAAACATCAAAAAACAATAATGGATTAATGTGCCTTTAACAATTACTCTAACATCTCAGACGAGCCCTTACACAAGTGAAGATCAATTGTGTAGGCATGATTGAATGAGGAATGAATCTTCATTGTTTTTTTCTTTATGTTCGGGATAAGGAGTGCGGCTCAGGACCACATTAATTGCTCCAAGTGTTAATTTGCTGCCCTCCGTCTGAATGCCACATCTCCATTGATTAAAATTAGCCTGTGTCCTGTTGGTGTTCTTTGTTCATTTAACAGGGTAATTGATGGAGCCGGTTGTCTTGCTCTCTGTCCTCCATTCCCTTTCATCCTTCCTTTTTCCTTTTTTCTTTTTCCCTCTCTCCTAAACACTACTGTTCACCAGTCGCCTACCTCCTAAATCATGCTGTTTGCAAGCTGTCTCCTCAGGCTAGAGCGTGTGTTGATGTGCTTGTGCTTGGTTTTGTGTGTGAGCTCTCTGCACACCCTACTCTGAGTACCCATTTCACATGCTAACAATGCTGCCTGCCAGTATTTTGTTTTGCTTTATTAATCCTCACTCTTATATAGGTCAATACAACATGTTACAAGTAGGAAAATATGAAAGTACTGCTGTTCTATTTGGAGCTCCAGCACCTTTTCACTCTTTGCGCTTCACCAAGATGTGCTCAGTTAATTTTATGTGCCATGATATCATATAGGCATGCTCAGACTGTACAATGTCACCGCAGCTCCTGCCATTTCTGTCACATGTGCCCTTTTCAGATTTGAACAGCAGTGCTTTGGTGATCAAGAAACAAGAGCTGAAAGAAGGTGAAACCACTGTGTGGATTACTTCTGCACCATTTCCTCTGTGCACCCAATTGCATCCCAATGCAGTGCTGTCATTTTTTTTGGCTTTAAATGCTTTAAACATTTTTTGCCTCTCGGCTTTTTATTTTCCATGTATCTTCGAAATCTATGTGCACTTTGAGCCTTTGGCAGAAAGACAAATTTCCTCTGGTGGCTATACTAAATATATTTGTATTAGTCAAGTCATCTTTGTTCATGTACTCCAGGAACAAATTGCACATTTGTTGGTAGAGGTCTGTTTGATTTGAACAATATATGCTTTGTCCTTAGACCCAAGAGCTAAATAAGGAAAGACTTCAAAAAATGCTGTTGTGTACAGTAAAATATAATAAACAGCAGATTCACAACGCAGAAGTTTTGGTTACAAACAAATACCAACAGTATTTCAAATGAAAATGTGACTTTGTTAAAAGGCCCACATAGTGATGAACCTATGGAGAAATCACCTGAATCTGTAACTCCTGTCTGTTTTAAATGAGCTTTATAGTGAATGTTATTTTATAGTTCAGCTAGTGGGGTGAAACTTTACCATTTCATTTTGGTTATATGTCATTCACTCTATGTCTAATGGTGGCAGCAGGTAGGTGTTTTCAACAGAACAGCCCTAAATAACCAACTCTACAGTATCCATTTAGTATCAAACAGCAGACGGACAGTTAGCCAGGGAACATGATAGCGCATTTAGCTGTTAAAACGTCAAATATTTACTTCAGGAGTGGGTAGAGACCAAAGACAGAGCCAAAAGAAAGTGAATATTGGACTAATGGCCCACTAGTGATTCAGGTAGTAGCCATTAACAGATCTCTATGAGCACATGCTTACGCATCATTAGTTTAAAGCAATTCTTAAAAAATGTAATGTTTTGTTGTCAGAAATGTTCAAATTCTACACACAGTTCATAAAATAACTTAAAGACAGAGACACAACTGCTGTTGCTTTAAAATACAACTGAATACCAAATCTGTCCATGTTACAGCTAAACTACATTCTTCATAAAGTTTCAAACCTGATCCAAAAGAAGACCTTACAATTGAAAAGACTGACATAACTTTTAACTGTGTGATTGTGGTTCTGACATCATTATTTGTGCAGTGTTATTTGTCAGAGTCTAAGAAACTGGCTTCACTTCTTGAACTGAAGAAGTTTAAGGTTAGATCACACTTCTGCCTTGATACCCTGAAAAACTTGAATTTATAATAGGAAAATCTGAGGCTTTCTTTCAAGAGCATATGAGTTAAATCGTTTTATAAATTTATTTTGTAGTCCAATGTCTCTGTAATATTTTTAGCATTAAACTAAAGATGTTTCATATAGTTTTAAATATAAAGCTGTTTTATATTTCATGTCAATAAAGCATGTTGGAGAGAAGGAAAGTGAAAGAATCTAACACTCAAAGAGTACCATCAGAAAAAAACAGCTCTGAGAGTGAAGATCCATATTCACTTCATTATAGCTACCTTAGCAAGCCTATTTATCAGCAGATTAGACCAGACAGAAAACCCAGCAAATTTCCCTGAACCTCAGACAGTTCAGCAGTGTTTTTAATGAAGCAGGCCATGATGCCCATGCCTCAAACAGAGAAGGAAAGAGCCTGACTAGTTCTGCAGCATGCTGAGCTCACAAATAGCAAATGAAATTAGCAGTAAATTAGAAATGTGTTTATTACCCAATGAACTCTTCTTCTGGCAAAGGAGTCAGTGAAAAAGACAAATGACAATTTGCCAAAAAAAAAGTAATACTGTGTCATATGAGCTATTAATTGTACACTGATGGCCAAGAAATGTTTGCCAATGTACCAAATACGTTTCTACACTATGATTCTAAAACACAAAAACACAGTGGTTGTCCTTTTGGTTTTCTTTCTTTCTTTCTGGTTTTTTTTGTTCGCAAACTTGTTTTTTTAAACATTAAATTTTGAAGCTTTTAAATTTCTCATCTGAACATTAGCTAATACTATCAGCTTCTCCCACAGTGATTCCAGTTGGCCCAACAATATAGCCCTTCATCAGACTCAACCAATTCTTCACAGATTTTTCTTGGTTATACTAACTGTTCCATAATTTACTAATCCAACCACAACTTTTTACACAGAATTTACATTCTATGTCCTGCAATGGGGATGCTGATTTAAAAAAAAACAACAGAAAACTTAAATTTATATTTTATCAAATAAAATAATACATCAAATACATGTGCAAATTCATCCAAGACATACCTCTGATCTCACACCTTTGAATCAGTGAATCAACAAAGGAACAAAACCATGTGCAGTGCATTTCTAATCCACATTAAGCTACATAAGAATAACAGAGACATCCATCCAGCAGGTCAGAATATAAAAACTGTCAAGAACACCAAAGAAATCCATGTTTATTTTTTAACTTCAATAAAGCAATAATCTTCAAGAGCAGTAATCATCAAGCAACATAATGCAAGGACATGATGAGAACATAAAAGGTATTAAAACCATGCAAATTGGCTTACAATGTGTGATCACTGAAATCACAGAATAACCAAAAAGAGGCAAATGAGATGATGAAATGTTGATGAGATTGTGATGAATGGAAATGAAGAAGAAGAGCTCATATCTCTGTTTATGGCAAGAAGAAATATATGAGCGATTAGACCAAAGGTTATACAGTGAAGAAGGGAAGGGGCTTGTGGAGGTGAAAGCGGACTGAGTAAAGTCACGAAAAACATATTAGTCACACTTCCAGTGAGCCATAGCGACACACTCTTAGTGCTGTGAAATGAACTGTTAGGGCATTAGACAGTCAGTGGCAGAAACCAATAGTGAGAATGGTACTGTTGATCTGAACTGAAGATTGTAACACCGAGATAAGCAAATCTATGTATGGACATCAGCTCAGACAGCTGGCTTGTTGTGCATTTTACTTATTTATGACCTAAGAGACAGTTTCTTTAATGAACCAGCTTACTTACTGTTAATCATTATAATAATGTTACCTGCCTCTCTCTTCACTTTTTTCTTTCATTCATGTTGCAAAGTTAAAAATGCCATTCCATATTTAGATTTTTTTTTTAATATTACTTCTCATATTGGTTATTGTTGTGATTATCCACAGTTTATTTCTTCCATTTTTCATTGCTTAACAATTGGCCTTTTCAAAGTTCAGTGCCATTAAACCTCCCTGTTGGTGTCAAAGTATTAATCATTACTCATCGGATATTCTGAAATCAAAAACAAAATTATGAGAGGAATATTTAATATTTTAAAAAGCAATGTAAATGTGTCTCTGCATCCAAACCAAGATGTACTTTTTCAGAATAAATAGACTGAATTTAAGTGTAGTTCTGAAATCAAAAGCAACCCAATGACTGGTTACATCGATAATCGTGACGTCTTGTATAATATGCAAAAAGCTGAATTGAAATTTTGGTCAATTAATAAGTCAGATATTTCTAGGAAACATCAGCTTTGTCACCTGCAGAATCACCTGCATTCAGTCTTAGCAGAAATGCATTATGGTTAGCTGATGTTAACCACCAACAAACAAACAAATCAAACAAGATGCTGGTCATGGTGATTCTAATGGACATATCATTTTCTCAATAAAGTAAGTAATATTGCACACAGGGGACTTTAATCAGCTGCATCCATAACTGCATCCACTAGACAGACAGGTGGCTTAGCTGTGTATTTAGCTTCAGGCTAAGAAAAGTACGAGCCTCAAGCAAAGTTGTCTGCATACTAACGTGTTTAAGGACCATGGTGAGTAAAACATAAACACCGCATTAACTTGCCTTGGGCAGTATTATGCTATCAGCACACTTTGGTATGCTTTGAGTTGTATATAAATATATATTTGTGACTCTCTGTGCCACAGGCTTTGCTGGCAGACTTTCTGGTATTTGATATGCCTGCCATTTGCCAGGGCAGAACTTTATATTCCAACAGTAGCACCGGGAAACATACATATATCCATACACACATGGTCACATAAACAGACATTTGGTCACGGGTAGCCTGTTCATATGTTGCCTCTAGCTTCAACAGTGATGGCATCCTGCAGGGCCAGACAGGGAGTGAATCACACACTAAAATAACTCTGGCAAACAGAAATCAGTGTCTGTGCATCAAATTCATAAGCAATTCACCCACTTTCACTTCACTTAGAAAGCACGCTGTGTTAAAACTAAAATGTTCACTGCAGCTGGAATACGTCCTTCTTGTTTATTGCTGCTATTTGTCCCACTGCAGAATGGGTTTAAAGGGAATGGTCTCCTCTTTTCTCTTCACAATTCCCAGACAATGATGTTACCTGCAAACAGGTGCAGTGGCGCAGTGGACATGATGGAAATGTGAAATTATTCTCGATAGAAGGCCCAGAAACACTGCAAAGTCTCACTAATTTCAGTGCTCACAGTTTAGCAGGAACCGGATCCAAATGGAGGACTCAAAACTCGAAGATGACGAAAAACAAATCCTTTATTAAGGTCAAATGCAGAGAGTTCCAAAATCCAAATTCAGTCCACCAGGTCATAAAGCAGAAATTCAATAAGAGCCCCAGGAACTAGGGTGGATGAGGAGAAACACTGACACAAGACAAAGGGAGACAGGACTATTTAGACACAGAAGGGTAACTAAACACCGCTGAATACAACCAAGAACATGACAGGCAGGTAGTAAAACTAGAGACAAGACACAAAGAACAAAAGGCTCCAAAATAAAAAGGAAATTAATAACTAAAATGCTGAATAAGGGTGAACTTGACACAGGAGATTAAACAGAAGGAGCCTAAACGAGTAAATACAACAAAATACTTAAAAATTAATAAGATATATTTTTATATAAAAAATAAATCAAACCCAGAGGAACAACTAAACTTTCAAATATAAACTAAGAATTCAAAATAAGTCAAAATGTAAATAATAAACTAAGAACCAAAACAAGAATTCACAATCCCAAACTCAAAAACCAGGGTCCAAATCCCAGAACCATTAAAAACCAAGAGAAAATAGAAATCTTTATATCTAAGCACAAAGTTAATATAACGTTATTATTATTTTTATTATTATTATATGGTTTTTTTTTTAATGATTTAGCTTCTGTGTTTTGTTTTTCTTTGTTTGTTTTTTGTTATTGCATTTGATCTATTTTAGTGGTTTTAGAATTGGATTTTTAGCATTTTGATTTCTCATGTGCATTCATTGTTATTTGTTTTACTGGACGCATTTAAGCTCTTTGAACTGTAATAACTTTCATGAAAAGTGCTGTATAAATAAAGTTTGAGTGTTTTAGAGGCAAAGACACCAAAGTCATGCAAAACTGCAAGTCCAAAGAGCAGATCACAAGAATACACAAGATACATAAATCCACTTCAAAATTATACAGAAAAGCAAGAAAGTGGGGTTCATTTCACAGTTTAAAAAAACGTTTTAAAATTTATTCATAATGTCTTACTATTGTTCACAATCACATCATAATATGATTTCCCTGCATGGGCTACTTTTTTGTGATTTTTTTTGACAGATTTCCTAATGTAAGTGTAGTAATGTTTGTGTTGATAATATAGTGATGTGGTTAATTCCAAGTGTAATTGGAATAACGGCATCTTCCTTCTGTGAAGTGCCTGCTCTTTGCTCCGATTTATGATTGTGTTAGAAGAACATTTTAGACGTCCCGGCTTGCATACAAACAACTCTGCATGGTAATTACCTGAACAAATCATGTATGTTTTCATATGTAGGAGGCTATTAGTAGCACACAGATATGTTTGTTTGCCTGTTTCATGTTTGCATTATTATGCATGACTGCATTCATTTACACGTGTATTTTGAGCTTGACATAAAATATGTTACACAGCACAAGTTTGTATATTTCTCTTTTATTTGCATTTTTAATGGACAGTGTTTGGTTTCTCTGTTTATTGGTATATTTGTATTTAAGCAATCAGAAACACCATAGTCTGCCTCTATGTTATGGTGTGTCTAGAGATATTTCCTGTATTATTACTGTACATAATGTTTAGAAAATTTGGGTCCAAACTCATTTCTTTCATTGCATTTCTGAGAGTGTGCATATGTTAGTTCAGTATATTTAAAGTCATAATTATTTTGTTATTAATTTAAAGGTTTAAGGTTTTAGAATCACATCAGAGAGGGACGTTACAAATATAGAAATATAAAAATCTGTGTGCGTGCTAAAGCGTGGGTGTTTTTTTTTGTTTGGCCTGCCACCAGCAGTTCACTCTGCTGGTCTGAAGTGAAACAAGGAGACAAGTGGAGCATGCTAGTGGCAACATTCAGCTGTCACTCTCAATATCCCAGTCACACACAAAGACACACACACACACACACACACACACACACACACACACACACACTTCATATATATGAAATATGAAGTTTTGGCCTGTCTGCTTTAGTTATATCATTTTTAATCAATATCTTTTTTAATCAATGTTTTCCAAACTGTGCAATTTCAGTTACGAGGAGCCTTAAGGAAAGCAAGTTTCCACATGGATGGGAAAAACTATTTATTTGATTCCCATGGTGACCTCAACTCTGAATATGATATCGTCCTATGGAAGCAGACTTCACCAGATTCTCTAGACGTGCATAACATTGTAGCTCATTATAGTATTGAGTACAGGAACCTGACTTTCATCTCACAGGAAGCAAGACATGCTCTTCACAGTTCCATAGTAAGTATTTGCCCTCCACTGGCAAGTTACTTTATTCTTTTCTTATTTATTCATCATTTTTATTTTTATCTATTCACATTATCTGCAGTCCATGTTGGCAGGATGAATTTATTGTTGGGACTCATTGCTAAGTCATCCATCATATATGTTGGATTGATTTTTTTTTTTTTTTAAATAATAATAGTGGTGCCCAGAAGATGAATCTCACCAACTCTGGTGATTCACTAAACATTACTCTGCTGCTGTGCTGAAATTGATATGTCAGCCTTAGAGAAATCTCTTGACAACTACTTTGTTTATTACCATGGCATTTGGTACAGATCCTCAGGGTTACATTGTATTAACTCCAGTGAGCTCTTGACTTTTCATCCTGCACTGTCAAAGGTCATAATTTGTCTTTCTAATGATTTTGTGAATGGCCAGTTACTCTTGAAATTAAAGGCAATCCTATCAGACTTAGTTGTACTTTGTGTTTATGGCTAAATAGCAAACATTGGCATGCTAACATGCTAACCTAAGCATTTGAATATTACCATAATTATCAGGAAGAATGTAGATTTGTTTTATTTGTCATGTATTTATCAAAGTCGGTACTCATATTAAGGAGCTGTTCCAAAAAAATGAATGACTGCGTGTCCTGGAAGAGGCCCTGGATTTCTTTTTTCTTTCCTTCTTTTTTTTTCTCTTTTTAATAGAGGCAGCTAGCATATAAAACCTTGTGTCTAAGAATAGAGAGTGTACACTATACAGACTGTAAAAAATTTAATTGCATGACGATGATATTTTCTTTTCTCAGGGAAACGTGACTTCCAGGTGCACAGACAGCTGTAAACCCGGCTACAGTAAGACTTCAGTTAAGGGCCAGCCTAGTTGCTGCTATCAGTGCGAACCCTGTGCTGAGAACTACTATTCCAACACCACGGGTGTGTATTTAAAAAAAAAAAGAAAAAAAAAAGCTCCATTTGTATTAGTTAGCTGTAATATGATTGTTGATGTTTTGAAATGCTTATATTGCACAGTCTATTGCATTGACAGCTCAAGGAGCTTGAATCCAAGTTCAGTATTCTAACGACCTTTTGTCCTCTTTTTTTCAGATTCCGAGAAGTGTTATGCTTGTGATGTTAACTATTACTCCCTAAAAGGCAGTTCAATGTGTTTGCCCAGAAAAACTGATTTCCTGAAATGGGATGATGTATATCTTATTGTGCTGCTGTCCTTTACTTCTTTAGGAGCAGTGCTTACTATTGTTGTTGGGTTCATCTTCCTTGCACACTGGAATACTCCAGTTGTGCGCTCATCTGTAGGCCCCATCTGTGTCCTTCTCCTCCTCTCTCTTATGATCACATTTTGCAGTGTTATATTATTTGGTGGTAAACCCAGTTTATATCACTGCAAAGCACGGCAGGTGCTGTTTGGTTTGAGTTTTACCATGTGTGTCTCCTGCATCATGGTCAAGTCCTTTAAAATCATCTTGGCCTTTGAGTTTGACCCCGTCTTTCAAAGTGTGCTGAAGAAGCTCTACAAGCCTTACATCATTATTGCGATCTGCATGGCAGGCCAAGTGGTGATCGTTACCGTGTGGCTTCTACTTGATCCTCCATACGTTGACTCAGAGGTCACACAGGACAAAAATAACCTGGTGTTTTGCCACGAGAAGTTAGCTTCTGCATTTGGAGCCATGCTAGCCTATATTGGCTTTTTAGCTCTCATCTGCTTTGGTGTTGCTTTTAAGGGACGGAAGTTGCCTGGATGTTACAATGATGCAAAGTTTATCACCTTTGCCATGCTCATTTACTTCATCTCCTGGATCATCTTTGGCCCAGTTTATATCACTGTCAGAGGCAAGTACCTTCCAGCAGTGGAGATGGTCGTTATCCTCATCTCAGCCTACGGCATCTTGTTTTGTCAGTTCTTCACAAAGTGCTACGTTATTCTGTGCAAGAAGGAAGCAAACACAGAGACCGCATTCCGCCAGGATATTAGGAATTATTCCATGGATCACAATGCCGATAAGGATGAGGTGTCATCTAACGGAATTGAAAACCCTACTTTATCTTTATCTATGGAGTCACTGTCAGATTCAGTCACAAAGTTAAATGTGTCCTCAAATTCTTTCTCTCCAGTCTCCAACCCACAGCAAAACATGCTTGAGAACAATCTAAACTGCAATCAGAAGTCCTTACAGAGATATAAAAGCTTACCACCATCACTAATAAAATGATTCACAACAATTAAAATGACAAGTAGAATAAATATGAGAGTCTATGCATTTTGGGGGCCACAACTAACATTTTAAGTAATGAATAATAAGCCCATTATTTTCTGATTTAATCAGTTAGTTTCTTAAAATACATAATTTCCAAAAGAATGTAATGTAACTGATCTAAATTGCCTATTTGCCAAAAAACTATTTTTAATTGCATACAAAAGTTTTAGGAATTGACAATGTTTGGCATATTTAAGTAGATGAGCTGATTAACTAGATCACAGGTGGATGCACTGATGCACTGTTTTGAACATGCATATATGGGTCACCAGAGCTTCCTACTGACTTGGTTTACAACCAAATACCCTGCATAATAAAAGGACATTCCAGTCAGCTGTAGCTGTATGGGGCATGTTGTGATGAAAAATAAATGTTAATATACTAAGATGTAGAAGTCGACTGGTTAAGATCAGCATGCTAGCACTGACTGGTTAGCAGCTACGGTAGATTAGCTGTTATTGTTTTCACATTGTTAGTCTGGACAGATTTTGCCAACATGATGGCATCGCAATCATCCAAGACACAAAACTTTATAGGTGTGTGGCTTACTAGTTGAATTTATTTAAGTAATTTATGAAAGTAATGTAACCACATTAATCCCCATCGCAAGATGGTCTTTAGTTGTGAGAATATTCGCATTCAGGCATTAGCACCACTTTATCATATTTCATCCTTGCAGAGCCACTAACTTCACTACAGACTGTTTATTGTTCTTCAAATCATCAGCAGCAGCATTCTTGTGGATTAATGGTTCTGTTTTTCTGGACTCATTGATTAAAGCCAGGGAGTTAAAGGTCAAAAGGACACAATACACAATACCATTACAGATTTGAATTTTATTATGTTATGTTTTTGTAAATGTATCTAAAGGTTAAGAGACTATATCTAAGAAATATACATATACACTCACAAGCCACTCCATTAGTTACATCTTGTCAGTACTAAGTTGGACTCCCTTTTGACTAACCATAGAGATGGTTGTGTGTTAAAATCCCAGTAGATCAGCAGTTTTTGAAATACTCAAATCAGTTAATCTGACACCAACAACCATGCCACATTTAAAGTCACTTAAACCACCTTTTTTTCCCCCATTCTAGTACATCGTCTTGACCATGTCTACATGCCTAAATGCCTAGAGTTGCTGCCATACGATTGGCTGATTAGATATTTGCATTAACAAGCAGCTGAACAGGTGTACCTTATAAAGTGGCCAGTGAGTGTATATATAAAAGAATATCTTTCTATTATCTGTTATTTATATTCAGTGTTCAAAATAAGGCTTTGAAACAAATAACTTAGTTCCAGTTGAACCAATTATATAATACATAGTTTCATAATTTGAATAAAGAGGGAATTATCTGTTTGAATATGGGTGTGTATGTGTGTGTACATGTGTGTGTTTGTTCTTTGTTGAAATAAACTAAAACAAGGAGAGAAAATGTGTATTTTTTATAAAATAATTACATTAAAAGTCCAAACATTAAAAACTGTAAAAGAACCATAACTAAATACCCTCACCACACACTTTATTGCTCCAGAGATCGTTGTGTGGGAAAATCCCAGAAATACTCAGACCAGCCCGTCTGGCACCAACAACCACCCCACATTCAAAGTCACTTAAATCACATTTCTTGCCAATTCTGACGCTCAATTTGAACTTAAGCAGATTGTCTTGACCATATCTACATGCCTAAATGCATTACGTTGCTGCCATTTGATTGGGTGATTAGATATTTACATTATCCAGCAGCAGATGTACCTAACATCTGTTAGTGTAGTTCTCTTCTGTAATTCTGCAGACATTCTACTCAATGAACCCATCCAAAGAAGTCAGTAACTGTCATAAACAACAAACCAAAGCAAATCAGTTTGTCTTCTCCACTTTCAACCCACCAAAGAGGAGCTATAATGTGCTCTTTGTGACATTTTCTTTTTATCTGACCAGTGATTGGTCAGTGGTTATACTTTATGATATTTGAAGAAGAATCGGCATAACATCAGCCATAGCGGAGCGAATGTGGATTGTTCCACATTTGAAACATCACATGAGATTTGTTGTCGTGGTTTGTAGGACAGACCATTCCTAACCAATGTCATGGGCCCCTATCTGATGTGCCAGTGGTCAAATTAACGAATCCAATGCAATTAGTCATTCAATTTACTGTGAGATTCTGTGGCTGCTCTGAGTGTGCCCCTCTCTCTCCCTCTCTCCCTCTCTCTATTTTCTCTAGTTTTCCATTATGGGATTTTCTGTTTATCTGTTGTGGTCTTGACTGTTCATTTCTGCATCCCATGTCTTACTGTGTGTATTTGTGTGTGTTTCTTGTCTTGGTGTGAATGTGTACACACAGAGTGATAAGTGTTGTCAGTGTGTATGCACCAACGTGTGTGTGTGTGTGTGTGTGTGTGTGTGCGCGTGCACCTGTGTGTATTTTGACTGTTCATGCCTCACTGTGGGACGCGTTGATTAGCGCTCACTGCGGCTCAGCTCCCAGCTGTCCTTGCGGCTGGTCGCTGATTGAAACCAATCAGGCTTGCGATGGCCCCATCGCAGTGACCCCCAACCCCTCCCACCCCCGGCCTAATCACCTGCTGATTGGCCCACGCAGGGCCCCCTCCCGTTGGCACGAAAGGTTAATTTGACCGGCGGATGAAGGCTCCAGGAGGGAATAGGAACGTGCGCTGGGTGATATTGCATGGATATAGCCCACCTGTCAATCACAGCCACTTAAAGAGGAGCAGCAAGGGAAACACTGACAACTAGGGAGGAAGCAAAAAGCAGAAAGGAAAGGAAAAGAAAGAAGGAGTGGTGATGTTGGCAAAGAAGATTTTAGTTTTGGAATCGGGTTTGATTTCAGTTTACCTCAGCATCTAGTGATTAGCAGATTAAGTTCACACAGTAAACAATAAAGAGGAAGACAATGAGATAGAGTTGAATGCTCTGTAAGAAACTGGTTGTGTGACTCAAACTAGAGCTTCTAGGAAAACTTTTATGTTTACTGGATCTTGTTTACATTCTGCTGATATATTTCCTTTCTCCTCTTTTTACACAAATGACATGAATAATCACTTTTACACAAATGATTTAAATCATTGTTTTTACACAAATGACTCAAGTATTGTATACTTTTTGGTAAATATTTGGAAAGATTACATATAAAATAACTATTTCAGGTTAAATCACTATAGTAAGATATAGTCAAGACACCTGGTTATTTAGATATTAGGTCAAAGTCTGTTTTTTTTTTTTCTTTTAATTTGCCATATATAGGTATCTGCATATACATAAAATGTCTTTTCATAAATATATTGTTTTTGATAAAAATATGTCTTAATATATATAAATAACCAGCACTATCTTAATAAATATAAACACAGTGACACAATCTGACAGAAACTGTTTGACCTGCCTTCCAGTTACAGTTATTTGCCTTTTTATATATTTATATATATTGCATATACTGCTCATTGAAAATATTGTAGTGAAGAGGTTTTTCCAGAGGGTGGCAGTGTTGTATTCATTCTGGAATCTTGCAGTCTGTCTAATAAATGTTCCATTAGTCCTTTATGACCATCTTCTTTATGTTGATGCTTTTAGGTCTATTTCTTCTCCTACAATTTGCATTATGCTCTCTTACATCCCTCTCTGTCTCTCTGTATGTGTGTGTGTGCTTTTATCTAGCATGATAGTTTATTCTTAACCTTGGGCAGCTCAGCAAAAACTTATTTCTAAAACTTCCAGCTCTATCTCATGGACTTTTTTTTTTTCATATAGCAGCTTGAGCTTTTTGGAGTTGTCATCACAGGTAATTAGAGTAAAAATTTAGAGCAACCACTAATAAGTTGATTGCGAGTTTGAACTGAATTTTTTGTCAAAATGCTAGAAAGACTTCTTTTACACAGAACAGGATGGATTTTCAATTCTAAGTTTGGGAAAAAAAATGGTACACTTTGCAGTAAATTAGATTACAGGTTACTGTTAAAAGTCTTGTGTAATCAACAAAGTAATGATAGCAACACACCAAAGACACTTTCTTTCACCATTAACAGTTTAACATCACACACCTTCCCCCCACACTGGTCTGACTCTCCTTTGCCATGTCAGTGCATAGATCTCTGCTTGTTCTGTGTGTGTGTGTGTGTGTGTGTGTGTGTGTCTGTGTGTGTGTGTGTGTGTGTGTGTGTGTGTGTGTGTGGCAGGTTCTTCTCCCTCCTAGTCTCTGGTGGGCAGAATAATGTTGCCAGATTACCATATCATTACCATATCATTTCCATGTCATTATCATTCTGCTGCCTGCGATATGTTTCTGTGTGTGTGCGTGCGCGTGTGTGCATGTGTCTGAACTTCGCATCAGATCTTCAACTGTTTCTCTCTCTGAGGCACGCAAACACACATGTTCAGACACACACTCACAGACGCACGCACACACGCACGCAACATGCATGCACCAAACCTCCCACAGGAATACACACATCCCCCTGACATGCTCCCTCTGTTTTTCACTGTCATAGACTCTATCTCTCTATCTATGTCCCACACCCATGTAAGCACATCATAATTCTTGATAATCTGCCATTTATAATGCTTGTTTGCATGTTTGTTTGTGTTAATCTAAATGCCAATTAAAGTTAACCTGTTGGTGGGAGGGCCACAACATTTATTAACATTTATTTTTGAGAAAAAAGGTGGCTCTATAGATGGCTTGTCAAAACTATTTTAAAAAAAAGGTTTTTCCCTGACCAGAGTGATACAACAGTGCAAAGCACTCAATGGCTGTAAAAACGCTCAACGGCTATAAAAACAGGAAATTTTGTACACTATTGTATTGTTCTTTATAAAATTCTATCATCAGTCTGTCACCACCAAGCTACTCCACAATATTTTCTTCTTTGGTTAAGGCAGGGACTGATTGGAATGTATATGTTTAAGTTGAAACCATTAATTTAGTTGTGTTGTTGTGTTTAGGCTTTGACTGTTGTGGCCGTGTGATTGATATGATTTTCAATATTAAAGTTCAGCCATCAATGCACAATCATAACCAAGACTCCTGTAGTGATTTGTCTTCCGGCTGTTTGTTAAAATGCTGAATACAGCAGTGCTCACATAACAGTGCCGAGTAAGGAGCAGGGAATTTATGGCAAAGACTGATGTCTTGTCTTAGTTCAAGAAAGACAAGAAAGTGATTCAGGGTACATGAACAAGCAAGTGCGGTTACATATCTTACAGTAGTAAGTAGCTTCTGGAGATTATTGAAGGAATACTAAAATAATATTATAAATGCAATGCAATAGATGACTGTATTTTACTGTAAAACATGTATTTAGTACAGCACATTACATTAAAATCTTTAGTGTAAGTAAGGCAAGCATTAAACAAGTTTAATGTTGTCAAATCTAGTACTTTACTGTAATTTAACTGAAATTTGCTACTATATATTACTTAACTAAACAGTGCATGTTACACGATTGGTCAGTTGAGATAAAAAAGAAAAAATAAAAGAAAAAACTGTTAATTTAATTACCAGTTTTGGCTTCTCAAAAATGAATATTTGTTGATCTTCCCAGTCCGTTATGATTAAACATTTGAGTTTTAAGTGTGGCTTGATAAAGCTGGTTATTTGAAGCCGTCAGCCGTGGCCTTTTTACTGTTTATTAACTAATTGAGAAAGTGAATGTTAAATTATAATGAAAAATAAATGATTTGAGATTTTAACTGTTATTATTGACTAAATAGAGAGACTACCTTTAGTGACTACCTTTTAAATCAAGGTTGGATACAAATCACCTGATTATTTTCCACTTTTACATGATGTTAGGTTAATTACTGTAAGGTCCATGGGAACAGATAGATACTTGGTTCTGACATGTTGTCCTGATAATCCAGAACCTGCACCCTTATCTTGAATCAGACCTCTCCTGCATCAGTTCAGCAATATGACAAACGTATTCTGAACAACTTTACATCTTTTGTACACAGAAATGCTGCACAAATGAAGAACACAACACCCTCCCCTGTAAAACCATCAGTCAACCATTCTGGCTCCAATTCTCACCCCACAAAGTCAGCCATTTTGGGGTCTGCAGATGCCAGAAAGAGCCCATTTAGGGAGGGGAGCATGTTTGGGGTCGCACCCTTGTTTACATGGGGAGCCAGAGCTGATGGTTTTAAAATGGCGTCCAGATGGTGACAGAGGCTTGATTGCAGCAGAGGGGGGCTTCTGTGTCCCGCCCACTCCTGCTGTCCAGCTACTTTAGTTAAAGCTGCAATCTCTCTCTATATGCTCCCTCTTCCTCTTATCATCAAGCTACCACTCCCGTTTTATCACTCCCTCCTCTGTCCCACACAGCCCACAGCCATTACTGTGTGTTTCCTCTGTGGATGTGATGCTACACTTGTCTTTATGTTATCTCTGCCATTGTTTCCTCCCATTTCACTCATTTAATCTTTTGTTTTTTCTCTTACTCCCGCGCTCACCTGCAGGTGATGCATGGCGGCAGTGTGTGTGTGTGTGTGTGTGTGTGTACATTATGATCTACGTGATGGATTGGATAACCCGTTGTTAAATTACAGCGTCACCATCACCCCTTCAAAGTGCAAGCTTGAATAAGGGAGCTCTGTATTAAGATGGAAAGGGAGAAAGAAGGAGGTATGTAGTTTGATGAATGGAGACAGAGGAAGATATGAAGCAAAGGAGAGAAAGGGAGAGGTGTCAGTCTGCATCCCTGCTTGATTACTTCAGAGAGAGAGAGAGAGAGAGAAAAGATGAGAGGATGAGGATAGGAGAAAAGAAAGTGAAACTGAGGAAGGGGAAGCTGGGGGTTGAGGTGAAGAAGATGAGGGGAGGAGATGGGGAGGGAAGCTCACTGGAGGAGAGGGGGAGGAATAAGAGGGCGGACCGCATTAGATACAGATGTTGTGATTGTGTTTGTGTCAGTGTGAAATATGATTAGTGTTCTCTCTCATTAGGGAGCTGATCACCCTCTTGCCTGCCACACACACACACACACACACACACACACACAGTTACAAGCAAAGCTGCTAAATGGGTAAGCGCCTTCGGATGTGTTGAGTGTGACCTGTGTGTGTCTGAAAGCCTGCTTTTTGCACATTTTGACTTGTGAATGGGCTTGTCTGCATCTTAGTGTGCGCGTGCACACGTGCGATGTCTTGGATTTTTGTGAGCGTACGCCGACAAGTGTACCTTCTCTCCCCCGTCGTGGTAGCTGGTAAGTGATTCCACAGGCTGTTGGCGGAGCTCCAGCTCAGCTCAGAGTGAGAGAGAGAAGTGAAGGGAATGGAGAGGAAAGGAGCAAACAGAAGCGAGTGGGAGAGAGGCAGAGAGGCAGAGAGAGAGAGAGAGAGAGAGAGAGAGAGGCAGCGGCTGTGTAATTAGTAGCAGGTTTTTGCAGCCCTCTGCTTCTGTTTAATTAAAAACTGAAAGAGGGAGAGAGGAAACAAGGAAGGAGAGGGAGTCTGCGAGAGTGGAAAAGAGTTTTGCATAGTTATTCTGTTTTTGCCAGGAGCAGGTGCGAGGCTGGCACTGGGAAAGATGCCCAATAGCTCCAGGCGTCTCCCACTAGGCTTTCGGAAGAATAGTTAAAGGGATGAACTCCACCAACATTTTGATTCAATCAGAAAGTGGTTTAAAAGTGAATATTTGGACTTTCTCTCATAGTAAATGGTACACATGATGATAATGACAATGACACGGCTGACAAGTAATATTCAAGGTGATGGTGGGAGAGGCTTTTTTTTTTTTTTATCCTGCAGTTGTGCATGAGGACGATGATGACTCAGCGATATTGGCAGCAGGCGAGGTGCTGATGAAGAGTTCCCTCCGTCTTCTCTAACCCAGGGCTATGGATCCATATTGCTGAGCACACTCTTTCTCTTCCACAACAAACTCCATCTTTTGTCTCTTTACCCCACCTCAGCCTTACAGCCAACTTTGTTCCTGTCATTCATCCCAGCTCGTTGGGGATCACTGCCCTGTTTTTTCTATTTCTACTTGTCCTCCCCTCCCCGACTCCGTCCCGCTGCATCTTTCTTTATCTCTCTCCCTCTGGCCTGCCTCATATATAGAAGCTTCCATTATCTCAGTTGTTTTGTCACACACTGTTTTTTCACTTTCACACAATCTTCACCTTAATGAAATGCAGTGGCAGAAGCTGCTGTAGCGTTGCTTTCACAGCCACACGCTGACGAGAAAATTGATTTTTTCCTGACGCACCTTTTTTTTAGTCCTTTAAAGATGCACTATAGCTGATTTGCTCGGGCCACGTGGAGGCAGACGCATGACTGACATATTATCGCTTCATAAACTTGGTATTAACAAACATGCCTATTTACGCATTCGTGACAAAGCGAACTATTCACTTTGAAATATTAATTATAACAAAACTAAAGTCACAGGGGAACCCCGCTGATCGGCTGTGGCATTTCTAGTTTGCATTTTCTCTTTGTGCCTGTGTGGTTTCTTCTCCAGGTGTAACTGCTTCATCCCACAGTCAAAAGACATGCGTGTTTGGTTTCTTGTTGATTCTAAATGGGCCGTAGCTGCATGAATATGAATATTTCTCATTAGCATTCATTTCAAGTTGTCTTTCTGACTACATGACAAATACATCCAGCATTCATGCATCGCTCTATTTCAGTCTCCCCCAACTCACAAGGGAAATACCAGGTTCTTTAGCCCCACTGTGCATTAGGACTGTTTGTTAGGCAGGTGATATCCTTTCATTAAGTGAAAGCAGGGAGAAAGAACTCTAAGAACTCACCAGTATTCTCATCTATTGTAAGAGTTTTAAAATGCACAAAGAACTAAAACACTCTATTATCCACTCCATATAAACACCTTATTCAAAAAAACAGGCCCATGTCAAGTGAAATTCCAGTGGCTTTGAGAGGAGTAAAATAAACGTTTTTGTAAACCAATCACAAGAAATATCCTATCATATGAACAATTTGACCTGCTAGCTGCTGGCTGCTTTCTTTCTCGGTGTCCTTTGTCTTGATATAAATGTGTGAGGAGCTATTGTAATTTTTGGCCTCTCAGAAATTCCATTTGTGTCTTGTGGTGGTTGTCGGTCAAATATTACCACAACAATAAAGACATCACAACTACAGACATTAAAGACATTAATAACAAGAAAGTGCTGCAGAAATGTAACCAAAAATCAAATACAGCATGCTATATGGAAGTGATACCCGTATTGTATTGTATTGTATTGTATTGTATATCATATCATATCATATCATATCATATGGATTTGTTCAAAAGTTATACTACAAGGTATAACAGACCTTTGGGTATTAGATGTTGGCAAAGGTGGTACCCTGTACCTCTGCTCTGATAGTAGTATGAAGAGGGTGTGATACATCACTAAGGATGTCCCAGCACTTTCCCACCACCCAGGACTCCCAAGGTTGAGATATACTTCTGGCCTTTCCAAAATTGGCAGCTTCTGAGCTGAACTGGT
>VUQS01056346.1:0-14470 GCA_015108495.1 Heterochromis multidens | reverse complement strand
AGAGAACACAAGAGGATAAATGCAAAACATAAACCTTATATAATCTTGAAACCTAATAACAAATAAACAAAACCAGAAAGTCCACAAAACTAGAACACTGGGTCCACTGGACCCAGGACCATGACATATCCTTTGGATCTTCCCTGGTGAACTTTATGTTTTTATCCACTGAGTTGATGTGAACAGAGAAGACTTCTACTTCTTGGGTTTTGATTTTGACCCAGGTGTCATCAACATATCTGTACCAGTGGCTAGGGGCTATCCCTTTGAAAGAGCCAAGAGCTTTACTTTCCACTTCCTCCAAGTAAAGGTTGGCTACAATGGGTGACATTGAGGAGCCCATGACACAACCATGCTTCTGTCTGTAGAGGCCCTCGTTGAATTTAAAATATGTCATGGTAAGGCAGAGGTCTAACAGTGTGCAAATCTGATCGGGGTAAAACTGGTTCTGTCATGTAAGGAGCTGTCTTGCTGTAGTCGGTTCCTGACAGTCTCCACTGCCTCGGTTGTAGGAATACAAGTGAAAAGTGAGACCACATCAAAGGACACTATGGTTTCATCTGGATTCAGTGTGATTTTGTGGACCTTGTTGGTGAAGTCAGTTGAGTTTTTGATGTGATGGGGTGTGTTCCCCACAAGCGGAGCTAAGATGGTGGCGAGGTGTTTGGAGATGTTGTAGGTGACCGAGTTTACACTCCTTCTTTGTGGATCTTCGGAAGTCCATATATACAGGGTGTGGCTTTCTCCTTTTCAAGTTGTTGTAAGCAACTGATGACTTTCTTCTTGTAGTTGCTTGTGGGGTCTCGCCTTAGGACTTCATAAGTATTGCTGTCACTGAGGAGTGTAGTAATTTTGGTGTGATAGTCGGTTGCATTTAGAACATCGTGCACCTCCCTTTATCGGCTGGTAGAACGGTGATATTCTGGTCTTTACTCAGGGATACAATACAACATGATAATATGATATGATGACACACAATGTCATGTGATGCCATGTGTTACAATTATATGATGCAATATGATGAGATATGAGATAATACAGCATTTTACATTATGAGAGCATACTCAACTACATCATATGAAAATACATTTAGGTGCCATTAAAAAAAACTGAAAACAGCAATTTAAAAGTACATTGGACAGCTTTAAGCCAACATTTTATGTAATCCATGCATCCCGATATATGCCTTTGGATACTATTGTCCATATCCATCCATCCACTTTGTTAAGCGCTCATCCAATTCAGGATAAACTGGAGCCTCTCCCAGCCGTCATAGGGTAAGAGGTAGAAGCCCCTGGACAGCAGCCTTCAGCTTGCCTGTATTTTTGGGTCAGGTGTTTCTAATCTTCCTCTTAACAATGCTCCATAGAATCTCTGTGGAGTTCAGATCAGGTGAGTTGGTTGGCCAATCAAGCACAGCAATAACATGGTCAGTAAACCATATGGTCGCAGTTGTGGCACTGTGGGCAGGTACAAAGTTCTGCTGGAAAAAGAAATCCGCATCTCCATGAAGTTTGTCAACAGATGGAAGCACGAAGTGCTCTGAAATCTGGTTGACGACTGTGCTGACTTTGAAATTGATAAAACACAGTGGACCAATCACCACCAGCAGATGACATGGCACCCAAAATCATCATAGACTGCAGAAACTTCACAGTGGACTTAAAACACCTTGGATTCTTGGCTCCTCTCCACTCCAACTACAGACTCTAGGAACCTGATATCCAAATGAAATTCATTTGGACATTCATTTGAAAAGAGGAGTTTGGACCACTGAGCAACAGTCCAGCTCTTTTTCTCCTTAGCCCAGGTGAGACACTTCTGACATTGTCTCTGGTCAAGGAGTGGCTTGATACTAGGACTTTTCTGAAGACCTCTGTGCGTGGTGGCTCTAGATGCACTGACACCAGCCTCAATCCACTCCTCGTGAAGCTCTCCTGAGTTCTTGTTTTGACTTTTCTTGACAGTCCTCTCAAGGCTGCAGTCATCCCTGTTGCTTGTGCACCTTTCCTACCACACTAGAATTGAACCTTCCAGTCAAATTTCCATTAATATATGAGATAATGTATGAGAACAGCCAGCCTATTCACCAATGACCTTCTTCTTACCGTTCTTGTGAAGGGTTTTGATAATCGTCATCTGGAAAAACTGTCAAGTCAGCAGTCTTCTGATTGCGGTTGCATGTACTGAACTAGACTGAGTGATGGATTTATATCGCTCTAATAGTAATTTACTCAAACTTGAAATTTAATCTTCTAATAATGTGAGGTACTGCATTCCTGACTTTCATGAGCTACAAAACATAATCATCTAAATTAAAACAAAAAAGGCTTAAAATGTTTGCTTTATGTTTAATAAATGCAAAATATGTCAAATTACAAAAAAATAAACTTTTTTACAACATTCAAATTTTTTGAGATGCACTCATACAAAATCCATATAATGAGCTTATAATGTTTATCAAGTTGATAGAAGAAGGTAGAAATAAATTCTGAAAAAACCTGAAGCATGATTTCAGTTTGGTCTACATTGTCTTGCAGAGGGTAAAAGTTCACACTCACAATGGAGGACATGGGATGGATCAGCCAGTATTTTCTATGCTCCCCTGAGCCCAGACTGCTTGTATATAATGTAGATCTAAAGGATTGGTATTCTGGCTTCCCTATGACCTTCACGGTGGTCTGGACAAGATGGGCAAGACTAGATTTTAACTGTGCTGAGAGGTTATGATACCAGGCATGTTTCACATACCTGATTAGGGCTCTCCCAGACTGCCTGCCAGAACAGATGCAATCACTTCTGTTCAATCTTATACACTATGAGCCTTCTCAAAAAAGTTAGACCTCTACTTTAGCCTGAAGCACTGGCTGCCAGCATGAGCTTTCAAGGTAAACATGTCATCACTATGGCATCACTTTTTTCCCCCATTCATAATGAGGTGGTTATCATTACAGCAGTTTAGAGTAGAATTGGCTCTGCTATTACACAATGATAGTAGTGTCATCAAAGAATGTAAACATGTATTTATTCAGGTATGTTCACATGCTAATTTCTATAAATTACTGAAGAGCTGAAACTGTGAGGGGTGGGGACAGTGTATATAGGATCTGCCATTAGGAGAGGTACAGTTTAAAAATAAAGAGACTGAAAATGATTGTGTTTAATTTCCAAAGGCAACAGGTAAGGCTGAATCACAATCAACAAAAAGCAGGCCCACATATGCTTTGTGTCTTCCAAATGCTTAAGACGCAGATGGCTAATGCTGTTAACAGCCTCATCAGTGCCTTCCTGTGTCTGCAAGCACATTGGAAAGGATCTAACAATAGAATTATAACAGCTTTAAATATACAAACCACTTATTTTTCCAAGCATTTCCTCACAACTGATGTTAAAGCTCATTGTTGTCATTTGGACAGGGTTTCTGGAAACTTGTGTAATTAAATTTTATTTTTTTTATTCATTTATTTTTCAGAGGGCAGTGACTGTTGGAAAATACTGTAATGACTTGAGGTTAGCATATACTTGTTAGCAAGCACGACCATGTTCACATGCTAAACTAATATACCAAAGTTTATTCCTTAAATAGCTTGCTAAACATATAACGCGACAATGATAGCATGCATTCATGGTGTGGTGACTAACAGATTCACTTTATACGCAAAAGGTCCAGAAGGGAACACAAACACAACCTGAGGGAGTCACAAGTTGGTGTAGGCCTACTTCCAGTGCCGGTCCAAAGCCTGGATAAATGGAAGGGTTGTGTTAGGAAGGGCATGTGGTGTATAAACCTGTGCCAAATCAAACATGCAGATCCATCTGCTGTGGCGAATTCTTGGGAAATAAGGGTGTAACCAAAAGTACCTCAGCATTAAAGCTAAAGAGCATAAAGTTAAAGAGCTAAAGGCTGTCAATTTGCTGTCTGTTCTTGTTTTTTAACCATCTTGCCACTTCTCACCTTTGACAGTATAAACGATGACGTAGCCACTGTGATGCCACCTATTAGTTTTTAAAGTCCAGCTGAGCATTTTTGCTGTCCTCTGTCTCTGAGTGGGCCCTCTACTGTTTAGCTGCACTGCATCAGCAGTGAATAGTTTAATTTCATTTTGTGCTACTCTTCCCTGCCCATCTTTTTAACTCCTAAGTACAGCAGGCTAAGCAGTACAGAAAGTAATCGGTGAATGAAGGTTCATAATAATAATAATAATAATGATGATGATTAAAAAAACCAGAACGCTATAAATGTTTTTAATTTTGTGTTTACCACAGCTGTCTCTGTCACTGTTTTATGTTTAAATAGGCCTTATAATGTTTTACCTCTCTGTCTATTTTATGCCTGTGTTTTTCTCTTGTAAGATTCACCTTTTGCACCTGACTGCAGCTGTCTGTGGGCGGTGATGCTGAACCACAAGTTAATTGAGCGCTGCATGCTTTCCTCAGTGCTAAAACATTTGAACTCGACTTTTTGAGTTCTTCTGAACATTCATACCTGACAAAATGCTTGGATGAGTAAGTAACAGTTTCTGTTTATGGATAGGATATGAAAAGTAAGCAAACTGTTTCACTTCTGCACTGAAGCAAAAAATTGGAGAGACTTTACACTACTACTCTATTTCATTTCAAAAGGAAATGTTGTTGGCAACTTTTAGTCCTTTATATTTATGCGATTGTACTAGTTTGATTACTAGATTACAGAGCTTAGGATTGTAGGTTATATAGAATTAAAGCTGAAGTGCTTCATTAATTAACTACACATTTATTCAAAAATCTCTTGATTATTGTTTAAGACTTTTGAGTCTTAGTTCCGGTTTTTGACATTGTAAATTGTAAAGTGTAAATTTTCCTATTTTAATTTTATATAATTTTGATAATGCAGAGATTTGGGCTGTTTGTTGGACAAAGTATCATTACAATGGTCTCACTTTATCATTTAAAACTATTTTCTGAATTTTTACAAACCAAGAATCAGTTAATTGAGAACAGATTAATCCATAATGAAAATTTCATTAGTTGCAGCCTGATGGGCTTCATTTCCATCACTTACGAAAACAAAATGCTTGTTTTATTTTAAAGTATGAGTAAAAAGAAAAATGGTTTAAGACTCATGAGAGTCAGTTTCCCACAGTGAGTACTTTAGTACTTTTAGTTTTCTATTTATATTTTCTATATTTACATATTTTTAGTTAATACTTTCACTTCAAGACTTTTAATGTAATATTTTTTTCAGTGCAATTTTTGTACTTTTTCACATGTAAAGCATCTGAAAACTTACCTTACATTTGTACATTTTGAAATGGTTTTATCAAACGGGCCCCTTTAGAATGCTCCACTCCTTCTGTGCTGACAGTGTAGTTCCTGATATTGGCATTTTGAAATCAGATGTGATGAGTGTGTTATAATTAAGCAATTATGCGTACTCAGAAGCACACCCAGAGGCTGGCAAACGTTCAAATTATTTATTACAAAGAACACAGAGGATAGTTTCATAGAGGGAAACTCATGCAGGGAGACGGTGGAGAGTGGGCAGGCAGGCAGGTATTGCAAACACAGTTTCTTTCCTTACAGGGAATTCCAAAAGGCTCAAAGACTCTAAACCAGCTGAGGGAATCCAGCAATGTACTGAAGGAAAACTAGGAGAGGAGTTTAAAGCAACAAGTGTAATATAAGCAGTAAACTAGAACCTGTCATTACCACTGAAGTAGCTGGCGAGGAAAGGGTAGATGAACTGGTCCTAGTCTGAGGAAGAAATGGCAAACAGGTGAGCTGCAGGAGACTCAAAGGGAAATTATGGTTCAGTGGTGGCAGCGCGTTGGCACCACGTGGGCAGTTTTGGACCGCCCATCTACCTGCAGAAAACGCCATCTGTTGTCAGATGGTGAACAGTGTCAAAAATATGTGGCACAGCCAGTCTGTGGTCACTCTTGCTTGTGCTGTTATTGGTCCATCAGCCAGTCACCGAGAAAAGCAAAGTTATAACATAGAAAGAGATGACGTGAAACCGAGTGTCTACTGCAGCCACTGTCTGTACTTTTTTTTTTTTAATCTTTGATGTTTTTTTTGGTTTTTTTCTGCACTCTGCTGTTGTGCCCTTCCCTGTTCTGGCCCACTTGTCAACCAATCAGCATTTGACTGACACACAGCATCAACCACGTCAAGCAACGTGCAGTTGGGATTTTGGAGGATTGCATGGGTGCACGTCCACATTGGTTGAAAACCCCTCTCCGCACCCTCTCTGTAGACAAATACATACACCAACAAACACAATCGTGGTACCATAAATTAAGCATCAGCCAGAGACAGATTGAGAAACTTGCCTCCAGGCAGGCCTCATGAAAGCAGGAGGACTCACCCACCTGAGAAAGGTAAGAGATAGGGAGAAAAGAGAAAGAGCCAGAGTAAGAGCAAGAGGGAAGGAGGAAGAAAGGGAGGAGGGAGGCCAAATACTGGCAGGACCATGGCAGAACAAACGGTGGCTCTGATTGTGAAAGCACACACTCGCTGTGCTTTCATGGCTCCTCACAACTCGTTAGTCAGTAGCCATGTTTACATGTGCAAAACTTCTTCAATCTGGTGAAAATTCAGAATTGAACTTGTTTATATGGACCCTAAATAACGTGATCCAATCATGAGGTGTATTTACATGCATCAAGTGTTTGAACAGAATAAATAATTTTGACATGCACAGAATTGTCTAACTTTCTGGAAATAGTAGAAATTATGATTTCCGATGTAAACAAATGCTGCTGTCTGGATTTGTCCTTTTATCTTTTTCTTTATCTCCTTTACCTTTTATCTCCAATTATTTACTTTCAACCTTTTAAGATTCCAAGTAAAATGTTTGTGTCGGATACAGACCAGTTTTGTTTCACTCCCACCATGTCTACCACTGGCTGCCGTAAAGGCAGAAATACAGTACGTTGACGTATGGCTGACATAACAAACAGGCGCAGTACGGATAATTTCACCCTGAACATCAGAAGTGTTTACATGCAAACCAATCCAATTAACAATTGGTATAACCCACCTGGCTCAATCAGAAGGAAATTTTGATCCAAAGGAGCGTGATTGGGTCAGAATCTACCGCCGGGTGTGTGTACATGAAGAATTTTTATTCTGGTCAGCCTTTTAACCTGGTTACTTGTGTCCATGTAAACATGGGTAATGAACACATTCTTGATAACCCTCTTAGAATCACACACTGACCAAAATTGACAAAATATGACCCAAAATGAGTGACTGAGACCATAAACACGTCAGAAAGGTGTTTACAGAGGTCTGGGACGTTTTCCCATAAGAAATTTCTATAGGAATGGAGGTGTTTGCATCCTTTGGTGGCCTTTAAAAGGAATCTAAATTTGAGGCACTTCTGAACTGGATTTACTTTTCAGACCCAAAACCTAAATCCCCCTTTTAAACTGTCTATAGTCCTCACAAGGAAGTACCGACTCTTAGTTTTGGGATCAGTATCTACCTATTCACAGAGGTAGATATGGCCATGAGCCAGAGCAACGAAGGCTCGTAATATTGAACTTTGAATATCAAAAGCAAAGAAAAACAACTTCAATGAAGAGCATTTCCAATGAAATCTATTGACAGCGAGGACTGTGCATTGTCCAGAATAACAGGAACAAGCTGAAAGACAAACCAAATCTATATGCACTGATAGAAACTATCAAAGGGAACTGAGAAGATAGGATTTTTAATGTTGGCGAAATTACCCTTTACCACATCAGCTCACATTATGACTTTCAGTCTTGTGGCCACAGTTTAGTCCACTCGCAATCAAAACCTTTTGTCGTTGGCCCCCTGTCACAGAATCCAAATTAACACTTGGCTAAATGGAGGCACCAATGGGGACATATCAGTTTCCTGCTGAGAAAGTATTGGACTCCGGCATCAAGATTAAAAGCAATGATTGAATTAGTCACCATCGCAGAGGGAGGCAGGGTTATGGGGAGGAGTGTGAGTGTGAGCGTGTGTGTGTGTGGTGGTGGTGGTGGTGGTGGTGGGGGCAGTCATACGACCGTGTGCAACTGGCAAAATTTTCTGCTCTCTGACGGAAGCGTCACTGATGATTTATTACTCAGAGTTCTCTGTTCCTGTCCTTGCTTGTCTGTAAATGTATTGTGTAGGATGTTTATCAGTGAGCTGCTGCATGAGCTAGGCAGTCCTCATGTATGGAATAGTTCCTCTTCTCTGTACAAATGCAAAAATAGTCTTAAGACGTGTATTTCTTACTAATGAGGCTTTTGGTTTGCAGTAAGAAAAGCACTCATCTGAGCCTTTACAATTGAAGTACCTCACTTCCCGAGACAGCACAAGATCACACTTGATAACTCACAAATCTCAGCTTAATGCAGGAAGACACAATACTACAAAAACACGAGCCTCTTAAAATCAAAGACACATTAAAATATTTCTACCCTATTTTGCATACTGTACTAGCAACGAGTGACATCAGATGTGATGAAATAAGATGTAATGAGAGTGTGCTGATTAAGCAGTGCTAAGATTAAGCTCGAGGTTGGAAAAATGTTAAAAACATACTGTACTACATGTTAATAGTACAGTACAGACCACTGGTCTTATCACTGGTGTAGCGGAAAGAGATGCGGGGTTGGTGATCTTATTCCTTGTTACTACTTGCAGCACTTACTAATTGCTTAGTTCACAGAGGACACATTCAGAATGAAAGTATCACTGCAAGAAAACAACTCACAACTCTCATTTCCTGGAACGAAGCCAGTGGGGGGGGTGTACCAAAAAAGTGGATGGTTGGGGCTGCTGCAATACAGTGCAATATCATCAAACAACTACTTTGTACTACAACTGTTTATCTTGTGATTAACTGTACATGATGAAACAAGTGAAGTGGTTTGCCTTTAAAGGTTTTTCTCCTGTAATTGATTATGTAACTGGTTGCTTACAAGACCGCTGTGCTGCTATATAACAACTGCTTTTTTTTCTGAATCCCTAGGAACAAACTTCTCATTGGCCATTTGCTTAAGGGTCCACATTGTGATTTTATTCCTATCCTAATTAGGAGGTCATATATCAGATCTCTGTTTTTGTATATAAGTTTTAAGGCAAAGCTAACAGCAGAGTTAGTAGAAGAGAACTTCAGAGAAAAATCTCATAACAGTGATTCAACTCTACAACGTCTTTTCTTATCTCTGCTTTTGTTACCTGCTGAAATTCAAGCTTTTAATTCTTGGTTAACATCACCATGCACTCAGCTTGTGCGTCACTCTTGGTTGAGCTGTAATGTTGCCTTTCCTTTGAGAGATTCAATGTTGTGTTGGCACAAATGGTGATAGCTTTTTCTTTTCTGTCCGTGGCAGAGTTTGCACTTCATCATCACATTCCTGCCTTTCCGCACAGTAATTCAAAGTAATGTGCATATCTCCACCTCTAAGATGTAGACATCTCTGTCATTTCTTTCCTGTCTCCCGCTTACTTAGCTGATTGTTACACAAGCATGAAAAGAGTCATTTTATTATTTTCTTCAATCAGCTATTGAAGAATGGGCACATTAATGTTTTATTGGTAACTGTAATGTGGAAGCAGTAATGTTTTACAAGACTGCATTACAGAAAAAAGTAATGGGATCATTATAATGTTTTACTTTATAACAGTGGCACTATGTCAGGGCAAGCAAGGCAGGCAGTGCTTGTCCGGTTAATCTAAAAGTTAACATCAATTAAAACATGCCAAACTTAAAGCAATTTCCCTCCTTGTATCTCAAACAGTGTTCTGTCATAAAGCTTGTCACCTGTTTGTATCCATCCTTCAAATTAGTGCCATCTTGTGGCCGCAGTTGGCTATTATCTCTTGAAGCAGGCTTGACTCTGCTTGACTCCGAGCCATCTATAGTTTCTGTTATTTTCATGGGGCGTTTCATGTTCCATTAACAAAGGCTTGAGCTTGTCAAGCTGAGAAGCTAGCAGCTTTTTCTGGTTGGTTGCACATGCACATTGTGGATAAATCTTGTCTTTGACAGGAGACTGAAGGGAGACTAGCACATTTTAATCTGGTCCTATTTGTCTTGCTAAACAGTGGGGTGGGTCATCACCTTTGCTTGCCATTACTTCGTAAAAATCATTGTATGCCACTGATTGGTAACAGGTTACACCCAACATTGCTAGTGACACTAATAGGTCTACTTTAAGCTAAATCCTAACAGTTGCATAGAGCTAACATGCTAATGTTAAGCAGGTATGTCTTTCATTCACGCTGGGATGTGGTTAACACATTTGTCTAACATGTGAGAGACCTCCAGTTCAAGACTGGAAGGCGCCACGAATCCCAGGGAGGCTTGTGTCAGGAAGGGCACCTGGTGTAAAAAAATAAAAACTATACGATGCCGTAAATAATGCTTAACTTAGCTACTGCAATTAGGGATGGGAATCGAGAACCGTTTTTTGAAGAGAACCGGTTCCCGGTAGTTTAATTCCTTGTAATTGTTAGTTTGCTTGCCTAACGATTCCATTTATCAGTTCCACTTGCACTTGTGTTACAATCAGCTGATTTCAGTTTGTGTGCCATAGGAGGAAAATAGTGGAGTGGTCTACAGCGGGGATATGGACTTTTATTTCTATTGCACAAAAGGACAAGAGTGAGAATAGAAACAACTGCATTACACTGCTAACAGAGATTGGCTCTCTGATCTGCACAGACAACATGCTAACACAAAGCTAGCCATGACCCCAGAGTGATGATAAAGCTGAGTGTATGCTGACCCCAGCCCAGCAGACAGACCCTGAACTTCAACAGGTAACAAAAGCAGTGATGAGCAGTCCATTTCTACCTGTTCATGTTTCTACAGAATCACTGTGGCGATCGCTTTGAAGTCTCTTTGGGCTAGTTTTCACTTTTGCTTTGTGTTCATACCTAAATACTAAGAGAAAGATCGTATGTGTGTCCTCATTAGAATAGGGATCTGTAGCCTAAGGTTTATATTGTTTAATGGTAATTATGAGACAATGCATTTCAGGTCATTTTACGGAGAAATGCGAAAGTAATGTAATTACTTTCTCCAGCAAGTAATTAAGTAACGTGCTACACTACTTTTAAGAAAAGTAACGAGTAATGTGTAATACATTACTTTTTTTTGAGTATTGACCCCAACACTGATCACAACAACGAGGGGGAAAACCTCCAACATGTTGGTGACTCTCGAAGCGGAGCCAATGAGAACCCAGGAATCGAATCGATAAGTGATATCAATAATGGAATTGGAATCGCTAAATTCTTATCAATTCCCAACCCTAACTGCAATTGTGTCCATTTGTGAAGGCATTTGCCTACAGAGAGGGCTTTTCAACCTATGCAAATGTGCTGCCATGCAGTCCTTCAAAAATCCAACAGCATGTAGCTCAACATGGATGACACGTGGGAGCGACAGCGGAGTTCACCACACATGTGAGAAGTGCAAATAAAATAATAATAATAATTCAAAAATCAAAAATACAGCATGAGTAGCACAGACAGTGGCTGCAGCAGACATTTTTCATTATTTTTAACACTCAGTTTCACTTCAACTCTTTGTATGTTATAACTTTGCTCTTGTCCACAGCTGGCTTTAAGACCAACAACAGCACAAGTAAGAGTAGCCCACAGAAAAGTTGTTTGTGACACTGCCCCCTGGTGACAGTAAACAGCTACAACATGTAGATGACCGTCTGCAAAGCTGACCGTAGTCTGTGCGTAGGACCACAGTAGAAGCATTTTAAAGTCCTAATGGGCTCAACATGGTTCTTCTGGTTCACCAAATATGTAAGCAATCCCACACACAAACACAGACACAAAATTATCAACCTCAGAGGATCATCAAAGTCATTCAGATTTATCCTCTGCAAACCATGAATGCTTTCAAGTTTTTTTCAAATTGCAAAAAGTATTTTTAAAAAAAACACAAAAAAGAAAAAGATGTGGCACATATCAAAACAAAAGCTTTTTCAGGTTTTGTGGTGAGAAACTCTTATTTTATATTTTTACAGCCTTTTTTATTGCTTACACAGATGTACCTAGCCAATCGCTGCCTATTCTACAAATGAAAAATAGTGTTTGTTTTATCTTTGACTTGAAATAAGTGGAAATGGGAGCACATCCACACTCATATAGCAGACAGACCTGTACTCAGCTCACAGGCTTTAGGGTCAAAGCAATCTCACCTTTAATTTTCTCACTGGCGCAATATCTGTGAAAGTAATATAATGTAGGATCACAAGGTATGGTGTCTGTGCAGGTTAAGTTCATGAAAGTGTGTATTGGGGTGTTGAGAGTAAGATGAGAAGAAAAGATGAAAACAAGTTGAATTGGAGGAGAAAAATAAAGCATGTCTTGATGGAGAATGCAAAAAGATACTCCAGGGATAAAGAGAGATGGAGAGGGAGGGAGAGGGAGAGGGAGAGGGAGAGAGAGAGAGGTGGGCTGAACACCAGCCATCAAATACGGGAAGCCAAGCCAGTTGTGACGCACTAAGGCACAAAAGCGGTCAAGATAAAGTGTCAGAGAAAAGTCCAGGATGCAGAGAAACATGACAATTACCCATCTTCTCTCATTTCTTCAGATCTTGTGCATCCCGTAAATAAGAAGAGGATAAAGACCACAAACTGCACGTAAGTGTTTGTCCTTTTTGTTTGTACCTCATTTGAAGTTATCTTAACAACTCCGCTGCTTGTTGAATGGATATACAAATCACCTGAGGGAATCTAAACACAAGCCTCCCTGGCGTCTGAATTCTGCTGAACATAAATTTCTAACGAGACAATATTGTGACAGCACTGTTAATCATAAAATCAATTTTTAGCGAGAGGACCAGACAGGATATTAAACACATTAAAGATAATTAGAAAGCGTATTCTTTCCAGCATAATTACATGTGCTGAACATTTTTTTCATATCATTGATTTAGTGAACTGATTGGTCTCCTTTTTGTCAGCATGTTGCTTCCATTTACAAGAACAGTTAGTTGCTATAGTTGAAAGCCAGGTTCCAGCTGCTTAACAATGGTCTGCTGTATCTGATTGCAAAGTCTGCTTTTTTCTGTAGAGATACAAAACACATAGGATGAAAATATGCAATCTATCAAAGTTGTGCCACACAACTTTCATATATGAAGTTAATAGTGAAAAGGTAATTGAGCCTTCTTCTTTCTTTTGTACTTGAACAGACCAAATTATTTAATAATAAGATTTTATTCATTTTTTTAATATTACTGCTTCTGTCTTGCTTATTCTGGCTCTGATTTAGAATCAGAGCCTTGAAATTTCATCATATCAAGGTCTGACATTGTAATAGCCAAGGGCAAAGTATACCTACATTTATTCACAAGCAGCAACCTGCTGTGCTGAAAAATGAAGCCAAAATGTAATGCCAAAGACTTGAATGGCCACTTCAGGCTGGCCACAAAGCAAGTAGAAATAAATATGCTAAGACACTGGCATGAAAAACAAAAGGTTTGTATTATAAGGATATAAGACTACTTCGGGGGGATTTTTTTAAATTAGATGTCTTAATTATACTGAGGGCTAGAATTGTGCGTGATTATGCATGACTGAGTGACAGGGTAGAGTCTAGCTGTCTGGTCACCTCAGTTAATTGAAGTCACTGACAGATAATAGGGCTCATAGTGCAGTTAAGTGTACTGTCAATGAAATAGTCAAAGAAAGAAGTTTTAGATATGTTACTAATGAGCCATGCAGCCACATACAGTGCATCCGGAAAGTATTCACAGCGCTTCACTCTTTCCACATTTTGTCATGTTACAGTCTTATTCCAAAATGGATTAAATTCATTTTTCACCTCAAAATTCTGCACACAATACCCCATAATGACAAAATGAAAAAAGTTTGCTTGAAATTCTTGCAAATTTATAAAAAATAAAAAACAAAAACATAACATATACTCAGTACTAAATATTCACAGCCTTTGCTCAATACTTTGTTGAAGAACCTTTGGCAGAAATTACAGCCTCAGGTCTTTTTGAGTATGATGCTACAAGCTTGTCACACCTATTTTTAGGCAGTTTCTCCCATTCTTCTTTGCAGAACCTCTCAAGCTCCATCAGGGTGGATGGGTAGCGTCGGTGCACAGCCATTTTCAGATCTCTCCAGAGATGTTCAATTAGGTTCAGCTGAGCTCTGGCTGGGCCACTCAAGGACATTCACAGAGTGGTCCTGAAGCCACTCCTTTGTTATCTTGGCTGTGTGCTAAGGGTCGTTGTCCTGTTGGAAGATGAACCTTCGCCCCAGTCCAAGGTCCAGAGTGCTCTGGAGCAGGTTATCATCAAGGATGTTTCTGTACATTGCTGCATTCATCTTTCCCTTGACCCTGACTAGTCTCCCAGTTCCTGCTTTGTTTCACCAGACCAGAGAATTTAGTTTCTTATGATATGAGAGTTCTTCAGGTGCCTTTTGGCAAACTCCAGATGGGCTGTCATGTGCCTTTTACTGAAGAGTGGCTTTCATCT
>VUQS01056342.1:0-14803 GCA_015108495.1 Heterochromis multidens | reverse complement strand
CAGATTTACTTCCTCCATCTCGTTATGTTATGATTTTGCTCACCTATGTTCCCTAGTGTTCTCTATCTCCTTGATTACCTAGTGTGTGTATTTAAGCCCTGAGTTTTCCTTTGTTCTTTGTTACGTCGTCGTCATCCTTCCTGGCCATGTGTTTCCTGTTCCCGCGTTTCCTAGTGTTTCCATGCTTCCTAGTGTTTCCCAGTATTTTCTTAGTTCCTCGTTTTGCCTGCCCCGTCAGGTATTTATGTTTGTACTCTTGTTTAGTTTCTTATCAGCGAATAAAGCTGCTTTTTGAGTTAACCCTGTTTTCGCCGAGTCCTGCATTTGGGTCCTAACCCCGCTCACACACAGTGCCACCTGACAAAGGGGTTTTACAAAAAATTTTGTATAACCTGTTTAAGATTTACAGCCATTTTTATACATAGTCCACCATTTTCACCAAAACCAAAATAAACCTATCAGAGAAATAGTGGTCAGGAGTGGCCAAATCAAGAATCTGGTACATTCTTTAAAAAATTCCTGATTGCACTGGACAGCTCAGCAACACCAAAAGGCCTGAAAGACCTCAGAATATAACTAAAGTGCATGATGACAATTACTTCCATGGTTAAGAAAAAGAACAAAAACAACATCTAACCAAGTCCAGGACACTCTCAGGGAGGTAGGCGTATCACTGTCAAACTCTACAATGAAGAGATGTCTTCATGAAACACACAGGGTTTACAGCAAGGTGCAAACAACTGGTTACACTCAAGAACAAGAAAACCAGATTAGACTTTGCCAGAAAACTCTAAAAGACCCTGCACAGTGGGATGGGATGTTGGGGTGGGAAAGCAATGGGATATTCTTCAATGACCAAGTCAATCACCTGATCTCAACCCCAAAGAGCATGCTCTTCAGTTATTAAATACAAAACTGAATGCAGATAGACCCACAGACAAGTCTAACTAAAAGTGGCTGCAGAAAAGGCATTTCAGAGCATCTCAAAGTAGGAAACACAGCACTTGGTGATGTCCATGAGTTCTAGATTTCAGGCAGTCAGGCAGACTTTCATCCAGGTATTGAAAACAATCCTTATATTTAAAATCATGTTAGTTTGTCCAATTAATTTTGAGCCTCTGAAAATGGAGGACTGTGTATACAAATAGCTGTGGTTTCTAAACAATTAAAGCTAAACTTTTGTAAAACCTCAGTGTACAAAGGCAAACCTACAAAATTGTGTCTTTGTCCAACGAATTATGGGCCTATCTGTAAATAGTGTGCTTGTAGGCTTAACTTTACAGAAAACAAGCATCTGATTGAGTGAAGTGTCTATGTCAATTTGACAGTTGATGTTTGTTAATATATATATTATATCTTTTATCAGAGAGAAAGTCTGTATTTCTAGTATAACTTTTGTAACAACAAATTAGGGGCTATATATTAAATATATTTTGTTATTAGAAGCAGTAGTAATTACCTTAAGCAGTGATATCTAAAAAATCTGAACAAATTAAAAACAGATAAATAGAAACTCATACCTAAAGATACCCTCTGGAGTTTTCTTGTAAACAAAAGGATTACATTCTCTCTTACTCACAAAATTCCATTTTTGAATGTATGTATTGTTCAAAAGTAAAGATAAATAAATAAAAATGAAATAAAAATGAAATTTTAAAAAATAAACGCAAAAGATCCTTTCTAGTGAAAATCAAGTTCTTTCACTTTGCCAACATTGCAGCTTGGATGGGCATTTTTGCCCTGGAATTGCTGCATGCCAGGCTTTGAAACATGGATTCAAGCAGGCAGTTTCATACATAACCAACCTTAGGAACCGATTCTGTCACCTTGCAAGGTGGGCTAACTTGTCAGTGCTGGCAGGCTGCAATAAGATTTATCTAACATTAGGAATACATACTATGTATACAATACATACATACAATACATACCAAATGAGAGGCCCAAAGATCTTGATCACCCCATGGTAGCTGGATGCAGTATAGATCATCCATAATGTAGATTTCATGCCCTGTTGATTACAACACAACACTTCAATTCAATGACATTTTGTGCTGGTTTGTATTTAAATTTCACATATTTTATTTGATGTTTCTCTTTTTTCATATTTTACCACCTTGCTGTGTCATCTGAATGTATGACAGACATAACTTAATGTTAAAAGGTTCATCATGTTTATATTTAAGTAAATACACAAGTTTTATGCTGACATCACAATAAGCAATATTTGATTTCTAGATTTTTACTTACTCTTGCCCTCTGTGGAAGATGTTGTCATTGCCATTTTTTGTCTGAAATGAGGAAAAATTTTCCATAATATTCCATTCAAATATATTAGTGTGAGTCTGTGGATAGGATAAGTCTTTACTACAAGCTGTTAACATGATTGGATCTTTGATTTTATTTTATTTATGTTTCATTTCAATAGTTATGACATTTTGAGTTTTTATAGTTTAGAAATACAGTATGTTAAGATGTTTGACCTTTTAAATGTAATAATGTGGTTAGCTGTTTATGTCATTAAAAAAAAGTGTCACCAGATGCTGATGGCTAGGGAGGAAACAAAGCAGATGTGCAACAAGAGGGCCATGCCAGGGTAAAAGCCCTAGTCTGCTTGCTCTTCTATCCTGCTCTCCAGCAGTTGCTTGCCTAGAGCTTCAGCCATCATTGCATTTAAAGTTTTATTCACTGACTACCTGTCCTCAATGTGATTGACAAGACATTATAGAATCACCAACTGCATAAAAGAAAAATATGCTCTTTGGGCAGTGTTAATGCTTCTTCCTCCCATGTTTAACTGACAGCAGAATGGATGCTACAGTGAGTCCCTCGCTTCTTGGTGTACAAAGTGATATTATGGTACAAGACGAAGTTATGAATGCTGAGTGTATTAACTAGCTCTGCAACATGGATGTTTTTGACATAACATCAAAAGTGTTATTTCTCCATCCATCCATCCACTTTCTTCCGCTTGTCCAATTCAGGGTCACGGGCACTCTGGAGTTTATCCCAGCTGCCATAGGGTGAGAGGCATGGTACACCCTAGACAGGTTGCCAGTCTGTCGCAGGGCTGATGTTTTGTTTAAATTTTAAATGTTTTAAACTAAAAAAATATATATACATCGCACCTATAAAAAGCATGATAATTACATCCATGTTCCCAGCAAGAAGTTGTCTTTTCTGCCTCAACAGTTGCATTTTTAGGTTTCTTGGCCTATTACTTGTTGGGTGTGGGATAGTGTGACACCATTGGTAGGAACTTGTATCGTATCACCATTACTCCACAGGGTATTTTTGATCAATAGGGAATCCAAAGAAGCAGGTACAAAAGCACTGGCCCATTGAACTTGTGATCAGCAAGGGATCCTATTGAATAATCACAGGAAAAAAAATATGTCATGACATTTAGAAACCAACATTTTGATTCTGAAAATCCATAATGTATGAAATAATATGTTAAGCAGGTTTAAGAAATGAAAATTATTGAAAATGATTAATCCCTTGTAAATCTCTCCTGCTTGGTATTGGGATATGTAGAGTTGTTGATGTTTGCTCCGGCAGTATTGCCTAATGTGTGTAATTTAGATACCAGCATTGAGATTATTTGTCACTTTTTTCAAATTACGCTCTTGCTTTTTCTGTCTCTCTCCCTCTCCCTTCCACCCCCTCTTTGACTCTGAGATATTGGCCTGTCTGTTCATTCCATAACTCATACTTTACTTGTGATGCTCAATTAAACTGCATATATCAGGGGAGTTGATGGGTAGGTAGAACATTTGTAATCAAGCATATTTATTCTCTTTAATCACCCTGGGGACCTGGAGACCTCAGGAAGGCAACCACACAAGGATTCATGCAAATACATATACACACATCCACACAGACATATACACAAATCCTCAAACAAACACACGTACTAGCAAAACAACACACGCACAACCATTTACACAGGCCAAAACGCATGCACACATACACACGAATATACATACTTATCAAACGCTGCTGCTGAACTCAATCAGCCCTCAGCTTGGCAGCCTTGACTCCATCGCCCTCGCAACTCCCCCTCTGCACCCTGGTCTCTCGACCCCAACCCCATATAATGACAGCACACTAGTTTACATATTAATGAATAGCTTCGTTTTTAATATGCTGCTCACTAAATCACGGATGCCAAGCTGACACGCTATTAGTGCTTTGTACTCCTCTGGTATATATTAAAAATATATGTGGTGATTTGTACAGGATACGTGCCTGTAGGTGTTTTTGTGGCTGTATGTCAGCAAGTGCTATGTGTATGCATATCCTTTACAAGCATATTTGTCTTCCAGTGAGTAAAGGTACACTGCCTGTTGTCGATCATCGCTGAGTTTCAAAATGTGAACAGTACTAGAAGGAAATTTGGGGATGGATGTTTATAGGCATTTTGCATTTTTCAGGAAAATATTAAGGTGAATAGCATTTATAAACTTAGCATTCACGCTTTCTTTTACCTTTATTAGACGCACATACACATACAAGCAGACACATGCGTACAATCACACATGCATGTTTTACAGCAGGAGTTATTATTGTCAACTTGGACAAACAGTAATCGCGTGCAAATACACCCCACTGTCACTTAATCTCCGGTCGCTGTCAGTAATCACATATAGAAGAGTGAAAGGGATGTGAAAGGTAGGAAATAATTAAAAATATTCCCAGTGGCTGCTTTGAGACTGAGACTCGGTGTCACTTCACTTTTAATTAAGACGATGGAAACGATACACCGGCGCTCATAAAAGCGCACACAGACATCAGGTTGTGCATTCACATTGTACCATTTGCGGACAGGAATATACACATACATGCACACATTATTGCACACTTCCAGTGAGCAACAGGGGAAATAAAGGTTTGGTTTAAAGAGGGTTTAGAGTCATCCATGACCAAGAATAAGTCTATATTCAGTAAAAGTTGTGTGTATGTGTGTTTCTGGGTGTATGAATGATGCATTCTGCTCTTTTGTGACAAATGTATTTGCTTGTAAGAAAGGGAGGAGAAGAATAAAGAACAGGAAAGGCTGTAGAAATAGAAATACTTAAACTGTTTTTATTACTGTCATAGACACATATTTGTGTCTATGACAGTAACAGTACAATGTCTTGCTTGATCTTCCAGCACTTAAACACAAAGTACATATGGTATCCCTGTAGTCACACATAAGTGCATTTTAAGAAGCTACCATTTTAGATTTCTTGCCCAATTAAACACCCTGGGCCTTATAAGTGTTTTTGTTTGCATTTAGTGTCCAAAGAATATTCTTCACATATGCCCACACGTGTAAAGTCTTCAATCCATTCACAGGATCATTATGTATAGGATTCTCCCTTATTTTCCATTGTATGACCACCATTAAGTACCCACTACATTATTGAGCTCCCATCTGCTAATGACAAAATAGACAAAGAGAATAATCAACACCCTACTTCGCCTCTTCTGCTTTCTTCCTTCTGTCTATTGTGTATCAGCTCTCCCCTCTCTTTCTCCCCAGTCATTTGGATAAAATCAAGGGATCTTCATAATGTGTGAGTGAAAGCAGAGAGTTGTGTGAGTTGTGCACTTACATTGTTCAAGACTATGTATTTTCAAATGTGTATGCCAGTTATCTGGCAACGTTTGCCTTCGTGTGTGTGCCGGTGTCCATGTGTGTGCCGGTGTCCGTGTGTGTGTGTGTGTGTGTGTGTGTGTGTGTGTGTGTGCCTGTGCATGAAGTCCACAGACAAAATGCAATAATTGAAGGCCCTCCTGCCGATTTCACACAATCAACGTGGCCACACTGGAGGTGATGAAAGTGAATCAAAGATTGAAGGGAGAGTTGCTTTTAAAAAGGCTTTCAGACACACACACACACACACACACACACACACACACCCATTCCTCAATTATCCCCACAATGCCTTATTAATACTATACCCACCTTCACTGCATCGCACCCTCTTTATTTCCTTTCTTTCACTTCTTTCCACATCAGAGCCACACAGCGTTATATTCACATTACCCAGTGCGTTCATGTCTTAATATCTGACCAAATCTCCCTCATTGCTTTTCCCTTTCCCTTACTTCCCCCTGAATCCATCTTTCCAACCTTGTCCTTCATATTTTTTAAAACCCACTGCCCTTTGCCTTCATATCTGCCCAGATCTCCTTCACTGTCACCCCCCTCTTCTGTTCTCCTTCGCTTCCCTCCCCTTTACTTCGCCCCCTTCCCTCCACCTTTTTTTAATCCTTTTTAATGAAACAGAGGACCCTGCTGCCAGTGGAGGTGATCCTCATTCGCCAGTCCCAGTGTGCACTGATTGTCTGTCTGCAGAATGGCTGGGGAGAGGGCTGAATAGGATAGATGAGTCTGTATTGGCCCTGCTGCTGTAATTCTCATAATACTGCTACCCCTATACCACTGCCACCACTCTCTCAGTCATCCTCTCCCTTCTTTTTCCCTTGCGTAAAGAAAGATGAGGCTCAGAGATATGATCCTGGAGATGAATACAGTCTCATTACAACAAAGCAAGGTGGAGCTGTGCCATTAATTGTTCTGCATTTGTCATTACCACAACATAAGCATGAAGCTCATGGCTTGTATCATGGCTACGGTTCAGAAAAGGGGGAGGGAAAGGTGGGCTGGTGAAAAGGAAGAAATAATAGAAGGGAACGAGAGAGGAGGTTGTGTCTGTTATCATCCACAACACGTTTGCGTTTGATGTCGCCACCGTCATTTTCCCTCCTTGCGTCTAGATCTAGCCAGAGAGCAGTTTCAGGATCACAGCGACACGGGGGAGAAAATATTGAATCAATGCTTTTGCCGGCTCTTGAAAGCAGGGTTAGTGTTTGATGCTGCGACATTGGGTGAGAGTGAGCAAAAAAGAAAAACGTGTATGAGGAAACAGCCACCCTCTCCTTCCAACCCTCCCCTTTATTTTCCTCTCCCCTTTGCTTTCTTTCTGTCTTTCTCTCCTCTCTCTTTTCACTGCTTACCGCTGTCATTGTCTCATTTAGCCTGTCTAAAAATATAGTCTTCTTCCCCAGATGTAAAGAGGGGGAAATTTCGACATGTGTGTTACCTTTTTATCTGCGAGGCAGGGAGAGGGATCTTGGGGGAAATCAGGTGTCTTAATGACAGCAGAGTGTGCAGCATGGGTAATGCCGAGCGCTGGCATTTGCAGTACACGCATTAAATTATTCACATCAAAAACTCATTGTTTGTTACCTGACAGAGCCGCGGAGAGAGGTGGAAGGATGATGGAAAAGCGTGATGAATTAAACATCAGGAGGATGGAGTGCCTCAGAGAGAGTGAAAGAGAAAGCAAAAGGAGGGGGAAAAGACCAAAAGAGAGGAAGGTGCATTCAAATGGGATGTTTAGAATCTAAACATGCATTCTTGTCGTTTGAGAGAAGAGAGGTGGAGTTGAAAGAATGTGTATGTATTTACATCTGTGATTTTTATGATAGTGTGAAAGACTGTTTATAGTCCCCGCCTATTATCTCTACCACCAATGACAGCCAGCTAGGATGTAAATCAGGAAGTCAAAACAGGAAGTGAGAAATGTAAGATCCTAAGCAGTACAGTGAACCTAATGACACAAAAAAGTGTTTGTTTTTTTTTTCTACTCAGTGACAGGTAAGTGGAAGGAGATACTGATCTCTAGCAAACTACAAAAAAATATCAATGCTGGGGAAGTAGCAATCATGATTCATTTTGTGTTTTTGTTGGGAGTACTTAACTACTGAAACTGGTTTTCAACTATATTAAAACCCCATTTGACAAGCCCCACCCCTTCTCCTGTCACGATGCTGACCACTGCAAAGGCATATCCAGCTTTCATAACAGCAAATGTAAAAGGTTGGGTGTTGCTTAAGCTACTACACACACAGTCACAATATGACTTTCAGTATCATTGTGGTAAACCTGCTGAAAGTACTGGTTATTGCTGTGTATTGACAAATGTGCAGAGAAGCTGTTGCATGCTATTTATCAGTTACCTGGATAACTTGAGTAATCCTGGCATGTGTCTGACTAAAGCTGACATTCCCTCATTGCCAGTATATAGGTATGTATGATCTGTTAACGTGTGGGCACTTTGTGCAAAAAACTGGCATGTGATATTTTTCTTTTGTCTTTTATGTTGCAGTTTGTTATACATTTTTATCATATGTACATTTTCAGTTCTTTTTTTAAGCTACTTTTTCCAAGTAGCTTTAGATTACCCAAATACAAGGATTTTTTTTTTTAAAAGGCAAAACTACAAGTCTAAAATCATTATTGTTACAATTTGTTTATCTAACTATAGCCTAAATTATAAAACTAACTTTGCAGTATATCAGAAAACTGTGCAAAATGTTGAAGAAGCACTTCCAAAGGGTACTTGAAATACTTTTTGTGGTGTGTGCTTCCAAAATCCCATCAAGTTTACCAAGTTTACTCTACTTTCTGTTAAAACAAACTAGAGCAGGAAAAACAGCTCTACCAGGAAGCACAACCAAAGAAATGTTGTTGTTGTTGTTGTTGTTTTTTTTAATTACTAATTTAATTATTAATTTATCATTAATCAAAATATTACTGGTTAAATCTCAGTTAATAAATTGATATTGATAAGTATTCCAGTGGTTTGTACAAAGATCACCTGGGAGATCTTTAGACAAACCTGGGTGGTCTTGGATGATCTTTAGCCAATTGATCTGCTACATTTTTGGTAATACTAGATATCAGATTTGTCTGGACAGATTGTTATCCAATGAAAACACTCCAGAAGTTTGCATGATAACCACTCATAAGAAGTCATATTTTTTGACACTGATGCTTACCAAAAATAGTAACTAACATACACAAAATCTAAACAGGAAGTCAGTGTAAAGCAGGATTAAGTGAAAAGTTAGGGCTAGTTAACAGCTTTGGGAGAATTGATTTTGATGGGAAAAGACATTAGCAGCTAGTCTAGCAAATTAATGTTTAAGCATTCTTTAAATATGGATTAGATTTAATACTTCATGAAGTACAATGATAATAGCTTGTTTCACAGAAACATAATGTAGCACTTAACAATGTACTGTAATTAATACATTATGCTAAGTTGTATTATGTTAATTGCTGATGGAGAAATTAAAAATAGATTATACAGCCAGTTTGAGTGTGTATCCTCTTGATTGGGGAGCAGAAAGCAAGCGGGGTAGAGCAAGGGGAAAAACACATGCATTTATCAAAGGGTGATTAAGTTTAAGGCAATGATTCACTAAATATTTAACAGCTTTGCTTGGTGCAAAGTATATCATGAATTATAGATCGTGAGGATGAGCATGTCTTGATGTAAGACAGTGTTTAAAGACTTAACCTACAATGAGGGAAGAGCAATTACCATTGTAATAAATGAGAGTGGAGTGAAAAAAGACCGTCTGTTCGTTATTTCTAATTAATTTTTGAGGATGATCACAAAGGGGGAGGGGGGCACGTCCATTAGTCCCTGACACTTTGGGGCCCTTTTTGTCCTTGATAAATGGACTCTATATGTTTCACCAATGAGACGCACAAGAGCAGACATGCTAAAGCTTGAAGGCACACACACATGATCACACATGATGTTCACATGCACACACACAGAAAACAGTTTTCAAACATGCAATCCTTGCATATTTTTTCTTCAATAAAAGGGAACACAGTAGACCTTTATTTAAAAAAAAAAAAAATCTATTCTAACTTCACTATTTTCTGAGTATGCATATTTCCAGTTTCAGTTCAAAATATCACATATATTATTCTTTCTACAATGTCAGAAAACTCCTGTTTTTTAGCCTAGGATAAAATGGACTTCTTCTGATGTCTGTAGCTATATTCATGTTATTGTCAGACAACATTACAGTTATAACATCAGGATTTTATTACTGCAGAGCAGCATCTTGGTGACTGCTTTGCATGTAGCTAATGCATTTTGTTTCAGTTAATATTGCATATGTGTTCCTGCTGCTTTGGTGGGAATTTGGCTATATAAAAATACAGCATATATGAACATAAAAACTAGGAGAAAGGCAAACATCACAGAGCTGACAAAAAGCCAGCTAACTTTAGTTTGCACTGAAGCACAAAAGGGAACATGAAAACACAGCAACCCACAGCCAGTTACAATTTATTGGTTTCACGTCAATGTCAAAGTTTACACAATTTGTCTCTCAGCATTACAATTTTGACATACTTGTGGCCTGTGGGCACATGATCAAAGCTAATGATAATGTTAGCCACATTAGCAATGCAACATTCTGTGGATATTTCTATTGTTGTTAGGACACTGAAAGAAAAACAACAAAACAAAAAAAAACCCAGTAATAATCAACATGGTCTTCAGCTCCTCAGCTGCTGGGAGGACATAAAAACTTAGGCAACAACAAAGCATTTAGTGTGCTTGACTTGTGGTTAAAACATTTTAGAGTAAGGAGAAGTGGCTTTAGCAGGGAAATAACAGACTGTGGCAGCTCATTTGGAATTTAAAGCAGCAGGCGCTGTACAGGTGGATGAGTTTTCCTGCTGGCAGTGGTGTTTGACTCTTTTTGGTCTCACTAGGGCCCACAAATCTGGATGATTCTATCGTAACCACATGTTCTGAGCTGTGGAGAAAGGAAAATAGGGTGAAATGTCCCCTTATTTTCATGCAAACAATGAAAGACTCATTCTGTGAATCAGTGGAAGCAATTCCAAAGATGTTTTTTTTTTCTGAATTCTTTCAATAAGGTTGATTTTACTATCAATATACTTAAGTAATCTTTTGTAACTTTGCATAACTACCATTACGTCTGTGTGTGCAGAGTAAATGCTTGCTGTACAGGTCGTCTTTGACTAATGGTTTGCCTGTGGCCAATCTAGAACTACTTCCTGTCATACAAATTCTCTCTCTTTATACCCTTTTATTTCCTCTATGTTTCCTCCCCTTGATTTTATAAAGGATCCAGCATCTCCCAGCAATTCTTTCACAAATTTCATTAGGTAAGGGGTGAGTGGGGCGGTGCACTGGTTTTTCAACTTTCACTGTGCATTACTTGTTGTCATATCACTAAGGAAGAGAGAAGAGGTGTACGCACGGGCCCTATATTCAAAGTCACTGGAGCATTCCATGTGTAGTGCTCTGAAATATTGATGAGTTAGCAAAAACACACTGCGTCCTGTCATTTTAAGGAACACAGAGGCGGATGGAAGTCACAAGGAAGAAGGATGATGCCGCCTCCCTTTTTTTTCAGGCTGTAGCCATTTTAACTGTCAGTGAAGGTAATTCGCTTTTGCACAACTCTAAGACAAGCACAGTGAAAGTCAACTGATCAGCCATTAAGTATAAACCATGGATAAACAATGGTTTAATCAATAAATCATCTATCCATCTATCTTTCTGTCTATCTATAGGTCTATCTATCTGTGTACTTCAAGCTCATAATATATGCATTTTAATAAGCTGAAATGATCTCTCAACATTATTCATTGCATTATTCCATCAGAAGCACTGAATATATTTAACATGCAAGCTAAAAAAGAAATCACCATCAAACTTTCACAATTGTGAAGAAACACTTTTTCCCAGCACTTGTTTGCATCCAAAGAAACCTTTCTTTTATTCAGTCCTCTGCTCTTGTTTAATTGATTATTTGTCTTTTTTTAAATTTTATTTTACCTTCTTTTTCTCATTCTTTCTTCCCCTGGAGTTGAGAGAGTGTTTGGTTTCAGTGGCTTGTGGGGCTACACTGATGTTAAGCCTATCTGGTTTGTCTGTGTGTAGTCTTATTGATCCTTGGCTAAGACATTAGATCTGAACGTCATGTCAAGGGTTTGGTGACCTCTAGCAGCCTCTCTCCAAGTGATAGCTTTGATAAGCCTCATCCCTCTCTCTGTTCTATATAGAGCTGTGCCCTAACCTTTAGCCCGACTCTGTGTTTGAGCCTGACCTTTCTTTGATGTGTAATACATACCACGTGCCGTCCCACCACTGAACATACTCATTCAGGCACAAGATATACACACATGTAACCCCCCCCCCCAACACACACTCGCACACACACACCCCGTTAGTCAACACCCTGAAGCACCAACTCCCATGGAACCTTATTAAAACCACCTTCAGTGAAAATGGGGGAAGTTCTCAAAGTCTCTATAACTTGTATAATGTGTTGTATGAATAATGTTTTCTTCTCCTCATTTCCCCCTCTTCAATCGTTAATGCAGAAAAGCAGAGGCATCACTCACACAAAAAGACAAACGCCGAAGTCCGCTTGCCACTGATGGCCATGTCTTATTTACTAAAGGCAACAACCTGGCCTGGCAGGAAGCAAGCACACACACACACACACCCACACACACTCATGTACATACGTGCCAAACACAATCACATTTGCACAATCACATCCCTGCATTCATGTGTACATGGTGGCTTAGATACTCTCATGCACATAGGCCTACACACACGCGCACACACAGCATTTCCGTTTGATGTTTGCCAGTCATCCAAGATCCCTTACAGCCTGCCTTGCCTCCTACCAAATAACAGTCTTCATTAATTAAAAAAGAAAAGGCAGTGTTATTATAATTCTCTTTGCTTGGCCCTTGATGTAATGGAGGGGGTGTGTGGTGTTTTGTGGCTCTTCGAGAGTTTGCTTTCATCATCGTCTGAGATTCCCTATGGCTTTGCCTTACTGCCATCAAACTCTCTTTTCCTTCTTTTTGTCTTTTCATCCAATGAGATGAAGTTTGAAAAAGTTGCTCCAGCCCAACAGGATCCTTTTTAGCAGTTAATGCCCTTCCCAGCTGGCAGGCAACTAACAGCCCACAAGCAGGCCACCAGTGGCAATGTCGGACAATGTTATTAGCTTTCCAGCTTTTTTCAAGCTCATAGCTGATGGCTTGAAATTAGTGTTGACTTAAAGCAGCCAAACGCTTGCTGACTGTTTGCTCTGCAGGTCAGCTTTGTTTACGGTTTTCCTTTGCATACAAGGTTATGGATATTAGATCTGAGCAGCTCAATTTTAAAAAGTAACTAACCAGATCCAACAGAAATAACTTAAAAGGGTGATTTCTTTTTAACAGCACTGGCCTATAATTAAAGTTACAGTGCTAGCCATTGTCAAAAGGCCAGTAGCCAAAGATAGAAACACTTTATATCAACATTTGGGCACCTTGAGAAGCATGAGACTAGTAGAAGAGAAATGGAGGGACAATTAAAAGGACAGACTGGCTAAAAAAAAAAATTACACATAGAGCAGCAAGACAGACAGACAGGTTCAAAAAAGCTGATGAGAAGAGGAAACAAAATGAGTGAGAAAATGGAGCACGCTGCTGCACTCTGTTTGCAAGGACTAAACTTATTAGTCTGTTCTTAATGCCTCTCAGTGCAGATAGCATTAAGAAATACACGGTAATGATGATTTGTGTTCTCCTCAGCCAACAGAGGAAGAGGAGCCCACTTATTCCACATGAGTGTTATAATTGGCACCTTATTGCATTAGGGTAGAATGCACTGTGTGATTTCCTGGGTGTCATTTTTGACTAATGGATTCTTAAGAATAGTAATCTAATCGCTGTCATTATTTCATCTTTGCTGCTTTCAGAAAAAGCTGTCGTGATTTAGGTGGGGGAAGGAGTTTTAGCTGTGGATGTGTTGGGGCATGTTGAAAATTAATCTGCACACCTTGTAAACAGAAAGAAAGCAAACAGAAATCAATTTGGCTGAGTGAGGAACTCCACTCTCAGGGCTTTTAGCATCTACATTAAGCCCAAGTTGTTTGGGTTGTAGTTTTTTTTTTTGTTTCTGTGTTCGGCAGACAACTTTGCCAAATCAGCCCACTTACGTTACTTGTCAACATGGTATGCTATTTCCTGCTTCAAATCAAATCCTGTTTCTAATTGTAAAGCTAAATCATCAGTAAAGATATGTTTTCAGTCATTATTAATAGCAGCTGCAGCATGGCATGCTTGTTATTTGCTGGTATATTTTCAGCAATCTCTAGCTCCCTATTACTTTGTGTTCAGTAATCACACAGTTTCAATACACACCCAAGCATCTCATTCTGCCTAAAAATCTGAAACCTCTGCAGCACTACTAGTCCCTCTGTTTCCATTTCCACATACCTTGATCCCGGTGTTGTGTCACTAATAGAGGTGATGTACTGTTTATTTTATTGATCATGTGTTTTATCCGCGCATCAATGCTGAGTTCACTCACTGGCATGCACATTCCCTTTATCAAAACAGACACTGGACCTCTGCTTTGAGGTTTTCATCAAGCAAAAACACCCATTATGGTCTCTGACTGGCTGGCTTGCTCAGAAAAAAAAAAAAAAAATACTGCTGGTGTTCCCCTGACACGCAACATCCCAATTATGCCCACACAGACGAGAATATACACTTACACAGGTCACATAACACAGACACACACACAGAGACACACAGCTACATAAGCACTCATAATTTTGTTTGAAGCTCTGACACACATTTTTGTGTGCACAAATATAGACTAGCTGTTTTCTATACAGACATATAGTAGCTCTCTCTCTCTCTTTTTTTATATATCCTCAGAAATACACACAAGTATACACACACATTCATTGAGCCTTTGGTTTTCTTTTCAGAGTAAGGAAGTGCAGGAATGTCAGAATGGAGGCTGATCTGATCGTCAGGAGAGTGTCCTCCTGAATAACCCTCGACATGCACGTGCACACAAACACACACACTCCACAGCTAAACACGCAGCACAGATACACACACACACACACACACACACACACACACACACACACACACACACAGACA
>VUQS01056340.1:0-10650 GCA_015108495.1 Heterochromis multidens | reverse complement strand
GTTTTTATACATGATAAAGAAAAAGCTGCTTTGACAAAGAAAGAAATCTGTCAGCACAGGATAAGAAATAAATGTGTAAAAAATTCTGACAGCTCAGTGCCCACATGGTCCAGTTTTGTTTTTGTTTTTGTTTTTATTTTTTTTTTTGTTTTTTTTTTTTTTTTTTATAAAAATAAAAAAAAAAAAAAAAAAAAAAAAAAAAAAAAAAAAAAAAAAAAAAAAAAAAAACCATCTTTGTATCCAAAACATTCCTAAACAAGGAAGAATTTATGACAGAAAAGTCTCACAGCTTTGTAGATGATTGAAGACCAGGTGATGGGATCTTATGTTCCTTCAGTGGAAAAGGGGAAAAAAACAACCTCATAAGTGATACAAAAGCTATCATTCAACATGTTAACACAATTACAGTATGAGGGAGTCAGGAGGCTTTCATCTGACCGTGCACACTAAACATGTGCATGTAACAGACAATCTGAAACAGGAGACTGGAGTCTCCCCCACACTGACACAGTAAAAGCCATTTCCACCCACACACGTTTATACTAACAAAAGGAAACCTGCGACTGTGACTCACATGTCTGGATTAAACATCAGTCTGCCCTAAAATAAGCTGCATTGTGGATAATTAAGATAATTCAGTTAGCAATTAAAATAAAAATGAGAATAACATTTATTTTTATAGCTGTAACTTTGTGTGTATTAATAACTCATGATGTCAGTACATTTGCTGAAATACACACTGCAACAGCATAAAAGTACCCCCATCAAAAAATCATCAAAACTGATTTAAAAAAAACAATCCACTAATCATTACATTGATCCATTGCCTCGTGTCATGTTCTGACTACATGATATTGGCAATAAAACAGCAAGACCCAAAAACTGTCAGGAGTCTGAAAATGACTGATGATGTTTTATCTAGTCTAGCATATGGCTGTGGACAATCACTGCTGCGCCTTGGACCTTTCACTATGACCTAAGAATACACTGTTTCAAACTTTCAAAACATATCCATACTATTGACCTACTGAAGTGCTTTTCCATGTACAACATGAAAAAAAAAAAACATGCTTTGGACAGCACTGTGTGTTTGTGGAACTTCACCGGCACCACTTTCTGATGATATCACACAGGTTGTGAAAAATGTGCAAGCTATGACTTGTCAGGGGACCTACGTGTAGTCTGTCATTTGTCTCCAACTCTAATCACCTGACCTGACATCTTCTTAAACAAACGCATTGTGTAGTGTGAACCCCGCATTATGGAGCTTTGTGAACCAGGGACTAGTTTACAAAGGGGGCAGGACTTCACCTCACTGTTACAGTAGGGGAAGGTACTACAAAAGTGTTGTACCAGAAAACCTGGGACACTGTGCAAAATGTGCAAAACCATTTAAAGCCTATATTTAATTGAAAAATTACAAAGGGTACACTACAAATATAAAAACTAAGGAACCTTGTTTATTGGAAAGTCTATGCTCATTTTGAATTTAATATCTGAAAAAGAAAAAAAAAACCTGGTGGAATAGCTCACAAATAATTAGATTTATCTGTTACACAAAGGAGCCTCCCAAAGAAGCTGTCAGTCAGTAACATTGTTTAATGCAACACATGCACAGGTTTTGAAGCAACAACAAGGAAGGAAGATGATGTCAACCAGCGTTCTTAGTCGACAGCATCAGGATACTGCAGCGGCCTGCCTACAGTCCAGACCTGCCTCACAACATTTGGCCCATTATGAAGCAAAAAAATTACAACAAAGGAGGACTCAAACTGTTAAGCACCTGAAATCCTAAGCTGGAGGAAGCTGAAGCAGGAGGTCTCCTAAGTTACCAAATATTTACAGTGTTGTCAAAGGTGACAAAAAACCTCTTCACTTCTTAATCAAACATTTCCTTTAAATGCAGAAGAGACTACGATCTGTGACTCTCAACTGTCCTGCTATGCTAACTTTACCCAAAGACAGTGATACTCACTTTTACAAAATAATACAGTGTTTCACTTGTAAGCAGGTCGATATTCAGCATCTAATAAGCATCAAACTACAGAAGGAAAGCAGATTGTGGAGATATTAGCTCAACTCTTAACTGGCTTTGTTAATATCTGGTCTTAGCTGCGCGTGTCCTCATGCTGAGTGCGTGTTCACATTATGAATGTTTAACGTCACCAGGTCTATCTTGGAAAAGAGATCTCCTTCTCAAAGAGATGATCTGACTCAATAAAACTCATAAACACTGAACCAGAGCCAGCCTGGCGCAGCAGGACCGAGGCCGAAGAGGCTGATGGGATGTCAGTTCTGAGTGATGTACTGCTGCCGTTTTACTGGCTTGTCACTAGCATTCACCTACAATAAACCATTTCTCATCTGCATATTCTGATTTTTACTAACATAAAGTGCCACTGCTATGAATACTGGTATCAGTTGCTGGTTTCTGTTAGTCTTCTTGTATTGCCACACATGAGTAGCTTATGTCTATTCTTCAGTGACATATCCCACTGCTAAAAGTTGGTCTTATTGCTGCTATGTTCCACATGTGCATGGCAGCTGATGGATGTCTGCAAGTTAAAACCTGCCATTCAAAAGAAAATATGTTTTGTGGACATGCAAACACTAAAGACCCACAAAAATTACTATATTACAATGAAAGATGTCAGTGACAACCAAATTACCCATTAGATCTCCATAACTGATTGTGTTGTTGTTCAGGCAATTTCGGGATGCAACTAATGACTCATTCACTGTCATTAAGCTGCTATTTATTCCCTGAATTAATCAATTAATTGTTTGACCCATAAAGTGGTACAGAAAGGTGGAAAATTCAATCATCCTGGATTGTTTTATCCATCTAGAAGTCATAAATATTCAGTTTAGCATCATTTAGAACAAAGACAAGCAGAAATCTTCACATTTTAAAATCTGGAACAGCTCTTTTTTTTTTTTCTTGAAAGGTTAGAGCCAAACTGTTGCTGTTGAATTTCTTACAGATCAAGTGATTCATGCTCTAATCTTTTTTTGGTTGTTTGGATTTTATGCCTTAGATTGCAACATTTTTAAGTATCTGACACAACAATGATGTATTTACACAAGCATTTCTGTTCATGTGCAGCATCAATTCATCACATAGAGACCGTCAGGTCTTACAAACCAGATTTCTTTTCAAATGTATCTGAAATACTCAAAAACAGTCCATCCTTCAGCAGTGACACCCCTCTGGAAATCAAAATCCCTAGAGAGTCAGTTTTTCTGTGAAGCTTAGGAAGGACACGGAGCATAAACACAATGAAGTGCACCATCTCCTGCAGTGTCACTGCAACAGTGCCATTCATCCCTACAATGCATTAGTAGCCTGCAGCTGTGTTTGGTTACCAGGATGAAGCTTGGTTTACATGCTACAGTCATTTACTGGAGAAAGCTGCAGGCGTTCAGATCCTGAACATTAAGAAACAGCAGACTGCGCACCCCCTCCCACTCCGGGCTAATTAGCAAATTAATGATGTCGCTTAAATCTCCAGTACAGGCCGAATGATCGCTGCTTTTCTCTGGTTTTGTGCAACAGGGTCTGCAGAACACAAACCTTGGATCTCCTGCAGCCGTCCTGCCTTAAATATTAGATGTGTGTAACAGAGATGTTAATCACAGATCAGGCGGAATAATTCATTTGTCTTTCATTTCAAAACAATTCGTCTGTTTCATGTTACCTTCATGTCTCCAATGACAGTCTGGAAAAGGCCCCCCAGCGCGCTGCACTCCCTCTCCATCACTGTCTCCATCTTCAGCTGTGTGAACGGAAATTACAAACACGCTCACTCGGAGCTTCTTTAGTCCATAAATGAAGCGTCGGGAAACAAACAAATTTCAGAGGAAGAGACGGTGTTTGGTGTGGATATGAGCGCTCAGACTCGCGCTGCAGGGTTTCCCCGGCTGAAGGAGACCAGAAGGCGCACAGAAGCAGCAGCAGAGGAGCCGGTCAGTTTCCACTCGGAGCGCATAAATCCCATTTCAGCAGGAGGAGAAGAGAGAGGGAGAAGCTCAACTTCACACACCAACCTGCTCCTCTGACACAGCTGAAGGAGACGGAACCCGGGAACGAGCCTGGAAGGTCGTGGACGCGCGTTCCCGTGGCCCCGCCTTCAGCCGAGGAGGGTTTTTTCTTAATGGAAAGATGAGGGTGTTGTCTTTGTGATAGAACTGGGCAATTACTGCAGATTATAGAGCTATGGACACAGAAACACAAAGAATCTACAAGTTTAGTCCAAAATAAAAATAGTATGACAATCATCTAGACTAATATAAGCCATAAAAAAAAGACAAGGGAAGACCAGAAATATTAATTTTATAATAACATGTCAAAAAACTAGTGTCACAGAAAGGCCACTGTTTGCTAAAATTGTAGTGAAAAATAAATTAAAGAGCTAAGAAAAAATGAATAACATATTCTGGATAAATTATAAAAGCCTAATTGGATTCATGTTTACATTTAGTCCTTTTTATAGGTATAATTACAAAGAAGATAACTTGTTAATTGAAATAATGTAAAGAAAAAAAAAACTTATTTAATATTACAGAAAAATCACTTTTGCTAAAAATTTAAAAGAAAAAGTAAATAACGGTAAAAATTTACCCACATGCAAAACATAAATAAAATAAAATAAAAAAATTCACTTTGAATTATAATAATGTTGACATCTACCACTTTTTTTTACAGGTATTTAAATCCAAAGAAGGTAAATTTTTGTTGTTTTGTTAGAAATACAAACTTCAAAGACTAAAAAAACAGGATATTAAAATATAATAAACAAATAAGATATTAACTTACACTTTAAACTCGTGTTATTGTCAGTCTGTACTTGGCTGATAATATCAGCAAGTGAAGCTGTCATCCTTGCAAAACCTCTGAATGCAATTCCACAGCATAAAAGCTTATTGACTTGGGCTTGTGTTCTTGAACAATAAAATGCTCCATAAAGTATCGTTTCATTTCTACATCTTGATTCTAAAAAATGGGAACCTGAGTGAGTTAGCTTTGATCGCTCAGATATTTTAAATTACATCGCCACCTAGTGAGTGTTTCGTTGATCTATAGAAAAAAAAAATCACAAAGATGAGGGGAAGGCATAAGGAGGTGGACTGGAAGAAGCGCTGAGCCAGCAAGATGAAAGATATTCAGTGTTAGGCATTGCCTAGTCCCTACATCATGTGGTTTGAGTCCACTGCAGTGCTTATATTGTCTTTAAGAAAGTTATTTTTTTAAAAATAGAATCACTTTTTAAAAATCTTCTTCATCTTGAGAAGCTGTTAAACTAAATCATGAGCTGATGAAAACTGCAGCCTCAGTGAGAGTCTGATGCTGTCAGAAAGGTGAGGTGTGTTTCAATATTCTCATCTTCTTACTTGTATCGGGATCCCGATTATCACCAGGTTTGCATGTTCTTCCTGGCATCCTCCACACACTCATGCATACACATGCTTCATTTATATATGCATTCACATAAAAACACAAGAAACAAATAAATTATTCCTGAACAACTAACTCTGAAGTTCAAAGAAGAAGACATGGAAACTTTTAACAGGATTGTTTGGACACGTGCAGAGGAGGGATATTACATATATTGGGCAAAAGGTGCTGAAGATGGAGCTGCCAGGCAGGAGGAAAAGAGGAAGACCACAGAGAAGATTCATGGATGTAGTGAAGGAGGACATGCAGAGGGCTGGTGTGACAGAGGAGGATGCTGGGTATATGTTGTGATGGAGGGAAATGATCTGCTGTGGTGACCCCTAATGGGAGCAGCTGAAAGAAGAAGATTAAAGCAAATACAATAATGAAGATTCACAATGAACCCACATTTTTCATATTATTGTCAATGAGCATGAATTCATCAATAAAGTCATTTTTAGCACAGCTTTAATTATAGTTCTACTTCATACTTCATGTCATGTTTGTATACAAAGCCAAATAACATATTATAGGATTATTTCACTCAGATTTAAGAGCTGCATTTATCACACAAATCCCATTCTTGTAACATTGATCTCTTGGTGAAATACAGCTGGATCTGAGCTTATAGATAAATCACTGCACTAGCCGTCTACATTTATTTTGTCTGTCATTGTGAACTTCACTGACTTCTTGCTTCTGATTTTCATGGACATTTGAGGACACCTAATGGTCAAACTTAGTCAGTGACCTTTTGGCAGAAACAGCATGAAGAAAGTAACAACACACAATGGATTACTATATCCACTTATGTATATACATTTAACAAACATTTCAGATGTTGTATAGAACACAACATCACTTGGTAGAGATAATTGAGAGCATTATGTTTTCTGTAGCTGAATCTACTGAGACAAGATGTTGAAGTAGAAGAAAATGTCCAGAACAGACCCATCCACCTCCACCCTTCCCATGAAAGGTCATTTTTAGTAATTTTGCTTCTCCCTTTGGTCTTTCTTCACCTTACTGTAAGTTTTTTTTAATCTCTCTTTGTGGTTTATTTGTATTTTTACATTTTTCAATACATTTTCTGCATATACTTAACATTTTGCATGTTTCTGTAGTTGCTTTTTAAAGTGTCTTTTGGTTACATTGTATATTTTTATGCTTGTCAATGTGAACATTTTTTTCTTTCTATTTTTTTGTGTCTTTGTGGTGTTTGCAACTATTTTCTGTCAGATTGCATCTTGTTGTTTGTAGTTGGCCAACTGTGCTCTGGAGGGCAGTTTTGTTGTCCCTTCATAAGTGAGATTATTAATCAAGTCTCATGGTATTGAAAATGGAATTGAATATTGGGTATTTCCCTAGGTATTGGTATCAAGTTCAATATTCTAGTATTGTGATGATGCTTGTGCCTTTTTGACACAAACAACATTTGTTCCAATCAGTTTGCCATGTGGAGGAAACTGGTGTGGACAAACAGCTCCCAAAAGCCATAGGTAAGAATTGGTTAAGAATTAGTTAAATGAGAATATGTGCCAATTTTGATACTTGTGAACAATTTTACCTGTAATGTTATCTGATGCAATATCTGGCTGCCTGTTAGTTTAAGCACTTCGTGGCCTTGCCTCACTATACACCGATCAGGCGTAACATTATAAGCACTGACAGGTGAAGTGAATAACACTGATTATCTCTTCATCATGGCTCCTGTTAGTGGGTGGGATATATATTAGGGAGCAAGTGAACATTTTGTCCTCAAAGTTGATGTTAGAAGCAGGAAAAATGGGTAAGTGTGAGGATTTGAGCAAGTTTGACAAGGACCAAACTGTGATGGCTAGACGACTGGGTCAGAGCATCTCCAAAACTGCAGCTCTTGTGGGGTGTTCCTGGTCTGCAGTGGTCAGTATCTATCTAAAGTGGCCCAAGGAAGGAAGAGTGGTGAACCAGCGACAGGGTCATGGGCGGCTAAGGCTCAGTGATGCACGTGGGGAGTGAAGGCTGGCCCGTGTGGTCCGATCCAACAGACGAGCTACTGTAGCTCAAACTGCCGACAAAGTTAATGCTGGTTCTGATAGAAAGGTGTCAGAATACACAGAGCATCACAGTTTGTTTGTATAGGGCTGCGTAGCTGCAGACACCTGTCTACCACCGAAAGCGCCAACAATGGGTATGTGAGCATCAGAACTGGACCACAGAGCAATAAAAGAAGGTGGCCTGGTCTGATGAATCGCATTTTCTTTTACACCACGTGGATGGCCGGGTGCATGTGTGTCGCTTATCTGGGGAACACCTGGCACTATGGGAAGAATGCAAGCCGGTGGAGGCAGTGTGATACTTTGAGCAGTGTTCTGCTGGGAAACCTTGGGTCCTGCCATCCATGTGGATGTTACTTTGACATGTACCACCTACCTAAGCATTGTTGCAGACCATGTACACCCTTTCGTGGAAACAGTATTCCCTGGTGGCTGTGGCCTCTTTCAGCAGGATAATGCTCCCTGCCACAAAGCAAAAATGGTTCAGGAATGGTTTGAGGAGCACAACAATGAGTTTGAGGTGTTGACTTGGCCTCCAAATTCCCCAGATCTCAATCCAATCGAGCATCTGTGGGATGTGCTGGACAAGCAAGTCTTATTTTTTTTACTTGCCCCGTGATAAGTGGGATAGGCTCCAGTCCTACCCCAACTTGAGTTATATGGACAGATGGATGGATGTTTTGTTTTCTAAGCTTTTTTTATTTAGCATTATCTTATTTTTATTCACTGATTAGAGCTCATACATTTTATTTGAACTTTTAGTCAAACAGATTTTTTTCTCTAATTTCTTTTTTGTTTTCAATTTCTTTTGTGTACCCTTTTATACGGTGGCCCTGAGAGGTCAAATGCAATGCAACTTAAGAAAATACCAGCAAATAGAAAAATGCTGCAAAAGCACACAAAACACAACGGAAGTTGAATAAAACACAATGGGAAATAGAAAAAAAACGCTGCAAAAGCTAAAAAAATAAAAAATAAAAATCACAAAACAAAACAGAAATGTTTCTGGGGACACAATAACGTGACGGAACAGCTCCGGAAGTGACAAGCTAACAATAAACAGCTAATAGCAAACATGTATCTACACTATACTATCTATGTGAATCATGTGATTAAAAGACACGTTACCTGCATCTTTTTCTCCCATTGATGAACCCTCTGCTCCTTTTAAGCGTTTTCTTAAGTTGCAGTCCGTTTGACCTTTCAGGGCCACCGTACCTTTACCCATTTTAAATGTTCATTTTTCTTTGATTTGTCTTTTCAATTTAATTTTATATTGCTTGTTAATGCATGCCACTTGTCTTGTTTTATCATCAACTTTTTAATCATTTGTGAAGCACTCTGACAGGTAATATACAAATAAAGTTTGACTGATTTTAGCAACTTTAGTCTGCCACAGCTTGCATCACATCTGCAACCCGCTTTGCAACCCATCTCCTTTCATGCATTCGCTGACTTAATGTTATCTTTTTTCCCTTACCGATGGATTTTCTATTCTACACAGGTGAGGTCCTGGAACAGATCCATACCACCAAATATAAGTTACTGAAGTTGGAATTACAATGTCCTTTTGACTAAAGTGTGTTTTGATTGAATGTAAAGCAAAGCCCACAACATGCAAACAGTGTGTTATATAATGTCTACAATAAATTTTACAAGAAATGCTATACATGAAAAAAGGAAAATATGCTGAAATCCCCAAACAAGTGACAGACCGTATGAAAGCTGAGAATGAAAAATCAACAGTGAGTAGTTTGTTGGGGAACGATCTGGGATCAGATGGTGAAGCTGTGTCATTTTAACCACAGACACTCACTGCTTAATGACAGGAACAAACACCACACACACACACGGGAAGCCAGTGTCCAAGAAACAGCACTGTCATTATCTCCCTAAACTGGAGACGACTAAACTAATAACAGCTATCAGAGAGAAAGGGGGGTGGGGTGGCGTTTGGGCAAAAGGGGAGAGCAGAGTGAAAAAAAAATAAGGAAAAAATATTTTAAAAAAAAAAAAAAAAGCACAGCTTAAAGCTTCAGCCTGGGCCTGTTACTACAGTTTGCTTTTAAAGCATACAAACAAAATACTTCATTTGACACTGAAGTTCACAATTAGGAAAGAAAAAACCCACCCACACACCTTTCAAAGCCACATTGCTGCTTGCTCTTTCAGCAGCCCTACTTAATGCTAATCCCCTAATTTTCCCTGAGAGTGGTAGTCTGCCAAGCAGGTGGTCACTATCTTCCATTTGGCATCTGGTTGGTTGTAGTCCTGAGTGGACTGTAATTTTTGCAGTAGATAGAAGGCATTAAACTGCCATGTTTCCACCCCTTGTTCTTTAAAGTGAAAACTGTGGTTGTGAACACTGAACATTTGTTGAAACATTAAGACAAGCTGAGCAGGTTTGGTTTTCCAGGATACACAACTATAAGACCATTACATGACAGTCTTCAGAACTTACAGTTCCAGATAAATTTAAGGTTCAACCATTTCAGAAAAAAATTGTGTCTTTTGAAGCTTCAGTTGGGAGCCAACCTTATAGTAGCAACAGTACAGACCTAAATCTATTAAGAACCTCAATTTATCACAAGAGCATTCATAAAATTGAACAAGACCAAATTGTCACAACAGCTTTAAATAACCATAGCCAGCGAGTGCAGTTGTGTACTTTATTGATTTCATAAGCTCTGACACCATGCCAGAACCAGCTATTCACAGGTGAAGCCAGAAACCTGAGGAGAAAAATGCCAGTTAGTAGGTTCTTATAGCCTTTATGTTAGCAAGAAATAAAAGAAAACCATATGACCCCCAGGAATACCTATGGCTGATATCTGTTGTAGAAGAGTGCCTGTTGCTGTGGCCACCTGTAGTGATATCTTGATGCAACTGGAACGGACCCAAAACTTCGTGGACCAGCATTGGAGTTAATGGTCAAGTCCCACATGCCAACTTTTGTTTGCAGCACACCTGCACTTGGAGGCTTGCTGGCCTCATAGCGTGGCTGCTGTGGGAAAGCCTGTGATTGGGGCTTGCTGGCCTCGTAGAGTGGCTGCTGTGGGAAAGGCTGCGGCTGGTGCTGGCATCGTAGCGCGGCTGCTGCGGGAAAGGCTGCGGCTGCGGCTTGCTGGCCTCGTAGCGCGGCTGCTGTGGGAAAGGCTGCGGCTGCGGCTGCGGCTTGCT
>VUQS01056339.1:0-31872 GCA_015108495.1 Heterochromis multidens | reverse complement strand
GAACGATTTCGATAATTAGATATAGATATAGATTCATATTAGTATTCTAAACTAGCATCTGTTTTGATACAAATTGAAAGAACAAGTTAAAATAAAACATTATTACTAACTAATAAGATTTATTTTCAACAACTGACACAAACTAAATCCACAATTCCCTTGAACATTATGGGAGATTATTGGTTTACAGGTATTAAAAATACAGTTAACTCAAATTAACTGGCAATATAACAATGTGCTGTACTGTTTACCAGTGTAAATATGTTAAAGTGCAAACATAAAACAATGCGAGCCAAGTCTGCATTGTTAGCTGCAATAACTATATACCTCTATTCTCTAACTCTTTAAAAATTTTCAAGCAAAAATAAACTTTAAATAGAAGTAATAAAACAAACCTTTCTAATTTGGGCTTTCTTCCTGTTACATGCACACATTTATTTTTACATACTACTGGTTTTTGGCTAAGAAGACCAGCCTGTTTACAGCTTCAGGTTTAGTAGCTGTTCTTTTGCAGATAACAGTGTTGCCTCCTGCACTAAAAGCCCTTTCTGAGGGTGAACTGGTGGCAGAGATACAGAGGTAACGCTTAGCAAGAAGGCTAACTTTAGGAAAGGCAGTTGCGTGGACTTACTTATTACTTAAATACTATATCTTACAAACTGGCTTCATCTGTGCTTGGTCTGATCGGAGAAAACCGAACCAGTTGCACACTTTTGACAATGTGTGACCTTTCTTTGGTATTATCTGTTCCTGAGCAGCTAATACATTTTCCTTCTCTGCTTTACTCCCCGGGACATCCTGGGTGCCCGACATGTTTTTCTATCACAAGACCACGTGGGTAATGTTTATAACATTTCTTCTTCCGAGGGAATGGGCAACATGTCAACTGTGACTGGCTGTTGTGGCATCATCATGCAAACCCTACGTACTGCCTGATAGGCCACGAGTATTGTTTGTCTGATCGAATTCTAAAGCCTACGTTTATCATCGTCATTGACATTCTTTTCCCCTCGATAAAATATCGTGATCATTTTATCGCCCAGCACTACTTGATTCATTTCTTTATCAGCCATTCTGTTATAGATTTGCTGCTGTGCTTGGGATCATTGACATGTTGCATGACCCAAGCCAATCTTTAGCTCTCAGGCAGACAGAGGTTGCAAAAGTACAGACATGCTTTACTTAAGTAGAAGTACAGATACTTTTGTTAAAAACTACTGACTCAACTTATTTACTTTACTAAGTAAAAGTGTGACATTTCTACCAGCTTTTTTTGTGCAAAGCTAAGTGAAGCTAGTGCTATATTAATGTAATAATAAAATAACATTGGTGCATAAGAATGCAAACTTCTTTTATTTTTTTGTTTTACTTTGCCTCCACACCTAAACAGAAAAATGAGTATAGTCAGGGGTAAAAAATGGGATTCGGCAGGTGGGGGAACCCTAAGATCAGTTGTAGTGGCTCAGCATGGGGAAAAGAATCACAACTCACAATAATTTCTGTTGAGACTCCAGTAGATTTTCTTAGTGTACAGGCTATGATCAGCTGACCTGTGCTGCTGCTCAGACGTTTACTGCTCTTTGTGATTTTAGCTAAATTCAGATACTTCACAAGCTATCTTGGCTGATTTCCATCCTCTCCACTGAAAGTATACTGTTTATATTGTCTTTATACTAGACAGTATACAGCTGGTATAAAGGTGGTATTCAGTGAATGAATTTAAGGACCATCAGCTTAAATTCAAATTCATCACTTGATCTAACCCAACTGACCATGAATACCACAGCCACTGTGCACCCATCTAACACAGTGCTTTGCTGTAAATTCACCACAGTATGGCAAGCTAACCTGTTTATCCTGCACTAAACTCCTGACTAGTTCCATGCAACCTTTGAATACCTTTGAAGTTAATGCACTACAGTTTGTTTTGCAGAATGTTTCACAATATGAAAAAAACATAACTTCACATCATAAACAGATCCAATATCTGATTTAAAAAATGAGGACATTACATGTAAGCTTTACATTTCCAATTTATCAAATGCCACTGAGCAGTCCTTAGTTTTAAATATAACCTATTTTCTTCCTCTCCTGTCGTCTCTTTCTTACATCTTGTGAAGTTTTCTCACACTCTTTTCTCTCCCTGGAAAATACAGTAGCTGTACCTTTAGTTAGCAGACACACTGTGTGAAAAACTGCGCACAAACAGTTTGTGTTTTTGCTGATATTTATTGAGCTGATAGAAACATTGCATTTGAATTTACCTGCCACTTAAAAAAAACATTAATGCCTTTATGCTCACTCCTCTTCAGTAGCACTAGTTAGATGCTGAAATACCGTGACCACAAGTTATGGACATCTGCACCAAAAACGCTGATCCTGATCGTTCCACCTCTGAGTACAGAGTTATAAATGATGCATGAATTATATGTTTTTGCTTCTTTCATCTCTTTGTACACGATAAGCCCCAGTGATGCAGGATACACCAATAGGATTGTCTTTTATGTGTTTTTGTTCCCTCCATTTAAATCCAAATCGGTTGGATTTTTGAAGGTGGGCAGGGATATGAAATAAAAACATCCCTCAGATGCGTTAAACCTAAAGTAACAAATCTGTTTTGAAAATGTAAGGTGTAGAAAGTTTTGATATTGGTGTAAAAATTGTAAAAAATTGTCAAAAAAATAAATACTCAAGTAAATTCTACTTAACTACAGTAACAAAATATTTGTGTTTCATTACTTCCCACCTCTGCAGACAGATGGCCTCACATTTGGTTTGGAGTTACAAGATTATACCCCCCAGCATTCCAAGAAACTCTAGCTGTTTGGGGACTGTAAAGAAAGCCCACGTTTTCCACCAAATACAACCTACTGACTCCCATTTAAATGCAACATAGATATCAGGAGAAGCTGCCAGTATTCTCTGTTGCGGTCATGTTTGTTCACATTTAATTCAGTGAAATCTCAAAGATGAATGTGGTAATTATTAAATGGTGTTAGAACTTTACATCTGGGACATGTCCTTAATTAAGCAAATTAGGTTCGACCACTCTGGGCTTTCTGTAACCAGCAACACTATTTTCAAATGGCTGTGAATATCAATGATAAATTCAAGAGCCATTGCTTTTCTGTATTCAGCCAATGTCAAATGCCTTATAAGAGTCTCAGACCTTTTAATCTCCTCTTATTGTTACTTTAAACTGATGACAGATTAAACATTAACATGTAATGTACATGGTTTACATATATTAGTGTATTAAACCCATTATTACTATAGTAATCCCATAAAAAAACTATGAATAAACCTTTTAAGTTACTTTAATATAGCAGTTTAACATCCTTTAGCTCATTGTTTTGATTCCATGGTCTCTAACTATACAGATTTTATTCAATCTGACAGCTGTTATGATAAGCAGGAGCAAGCTCAGACATTTGCCTGGGAGGTGGTGCAGACTAAAATACATGGCTAAAAGAGAATACTTTACTCACACTTGGTGGGTGGCTAGAAACACTTGTCAATATTTAAGTTAAGAATATGAATATATAATATTTCTGCTTGTTGACTGTGCAGCCATGCATGAAGAAATTGGCCATAACAGCTTTAAATGGTCAAAATGTGTCAGTATTGTGGTTTGAGTCTGGTATGGCATGCCCGAGTGCCCCACCATCTTCCTTTCAATCAAGTAAATACATTCATGCTTAAATATACTTTTTGTAACTATTCTCTGCAGAAAATAACTTTAAGCAGCATTTCACTAGTGGTTGTATTGGGTGGGTTTTTTTTGGATGTGGGCTGCTGCTCTTTAAACTTTTGATATTTCATTTTAGCCCTATCCCCATTTCCTCAAGATGCTTTGCCTTTTGCCAGGAAACCATGATGAATATGAATGTCTTCTTCATAACTTGCCTGGTTGAATAAAGGTTGCACTGACTCAATATAATCCCATTCTATTTCTAGTTCAGTTAATATCTCTTTAACACATACATAGATGTCTCGAGCATGAAGTCATAACAGTTATTTCTTCACATCCTGTTGATAGCTTTAGGTAATTTTGGAAGGCTTGAACCCATGTGAAACATGATGTGTAAAGTACAAAAATCTTAATCATGGCCTAAAATGACCCATGAAATGTTGTCAGTGCATATACTTGACATGTAGAATGTGTCCGAAAGAAAATACTGCTTTTACACATTTCCAGGATGTCACATATAACTTTGTGGGCTTAGCAAAATTTAAATAACTAATTCTCTATTGAATCCGGTTCTTTAACTGTCCAGACAAACGCCAGTAGCATTGAGAATGACCTTAAAACAGGTCAGCAGCACAGACTGACAGAGAGATTAGTCTGGAAAAGCATTTCAAGTGACTGATGATCATTTCATCACTTCACTCCTGCCACAGTGGAACCCTTAGGTATGTGAGGAAGATTATGCAAATCTCAGAAGAAAAGTACAGATCCACTTCATCTGCATAAATTTGCTGGCAAAACAAGGGGAGTTGAATCTTAGCACATTATGCACCAAACAAAATACCAGCAGAGATACACTGTTTCCCCATGAGTGCACTCTTTCTCTTTCACACATACTCACAGTGGAGCATCCACAGAGGGAGGTACATATACAATATCATTGTCTCACTTGCACTAACTGCTCTCACATTGCATTTTTACGGTCGAAAGTTTACTATTACCAACAACACAAGAGTATAATTATGCTGTTGACAGCATTGTGACTACACTACAATAAGCCAATTCCTTTAATAATACACAGTAAATATGCATAGGTCATTCAGATAGTACCACAGTAAAGAAAGAAATGCACTGTAATTAGTTTTTAGTTGCTGCATTGCATATTAGTCTTCAAAGGAGAGCTCGGATTTGTAGCCATTTAGCACATAGCATGACAAAGCTTTCCTCAGAAGGAATGGCCTCAGGAGCACACGGTCAAACTAGTGCTTCATTAGGAGGTTCATTCTCACATAATGCACCAATTAATGTCTGTAGCCTGGCCACAGTCACAGCACAATTTGTTCACGCTATCATTAACTCTGGCCACATTGTTCTCCCATAAAAGGAGGGCAACTCAGAGAAAGAGAGTTGGAAGGTACGGTTCTGATGCTGCAAGAGAAAAATATAAAAAAAAAAAAAAAAAACAGGAACAAGACAAAGCTTTGTTTTCTCACCCTTGTGTGTTTGCTCCTTTGCACTGTTTAACTTTTAGATTGTTCAAATGATATAATATCAAATAGATTAAATATATACAGATAACATATTGGTAGAAATTGTTGTACAAGTACTCAGATTCATCAAATGCTATACAAAGCAAGCATGTCAGATCTGTATGAGCACTTGAGTTAAACTTGGGGTTTAAAAATCACCTTTTTGCATACATAACAGGACTTTGAAAGTGTTTTAATTGACTGGGAATGTGTTTGCATTAACTGATATGCTACGATCCTGTGCAAGCTGTGAACTTCACAATATTGATTAGCATGTGAAGTTCTCAGACGTTCTGGGGATTTTGAAACATTTAAAAACACAAGTTGTAATGTAAAGTGAGGAAGAAATATTTCTGATTCTGTACTGTTTCTGTTAGCAATTAAATCAAATATATATGATTTATTATTTCTTACTGTTAAGATACTGTTAACCATAAGGGTTACCCATCTTAATATTTCCAAAATGCTGGGGAAAGGCAAAGGCTAACACACCTGCTTTTTTGTGAAGCAAAATAAAAGTCAAATTTCCTTGAGTTGTATCCTTCCATTGAAGATCTACTTATCAGAAGCTAGTTTTAGTAAATCAACATGTATCTGTCATTCACCTATTGGAAATAATGCTAGCATCCAACCAAATGTTGCAGTGTAAGAAGACAAAATGTTATCGGGGTCAAATCATGACTAGACTGACGGTTAGGTGAGTGCTTTGGATCTATTAGGTTCAAATGATCTAAATTGGACACACCATCTAAATATGGTTAGATGAGATAGAAATTTTCATCGCAAATACAAGATTTACTAATTAAGGAACAAAAGACTTCAATCAGGAAAAAGTCCTGCCAAAAGAAAGCTGTGTAGCGGTCTCAGAGGAAGAGTAGTATCTTTAAACCATTTTTTTCAGAAGGGAAACAGTGCTTGGGACAAAGACACACCAGCTTTTCAAAGGGAATTATTGAAAAAATCTAAAGTAGTTAGTGATGAAATAATAGTAGAATTTATGTAACAAGGCAATAGGTCAGGTGATAAGATCCAATTGTTTTACTTTGTTCAGTCTATTCAACTAATTATATATTATTGGGAGTTGAATAAATGCCATTATTGATATCGATCTGATCAAGCACACCTTGATTTTTTTCTTATTTTTGTTAAATTTCCTTTTATATCTTTTAAATTTATCCAGCTTACAACTAGATGTGTCTTGCAGCAGTAGCACTGATGCTAATTTATCAGTATGAACACATGAACATAGTGAGGTCCAGAAGTCATAGATCACATTAGTAATCAATTGTTTTTTTCATGTATTCCTGTAAAAATTCAGACCGTTTGAGTTTGATTATGCACTTGTTACACAGGCACATTTCTCACCATGGTAATTTCTTTGTATAAAAAAAAAAGAAAAAAAAGTCATTTTTTTCAAATCCTTTAAGCTGTATTCTTTCAATGAAGCACCGCTCAGGTGACACTAAATGCATAGGAGATTATTGGTTCATAAGTTGTGATAAATGGCAACATTGCAGAACTAAATGAAAGTCAAGTTGTTAATCTGAGCAAAGAGGAGCTTTCGCAATATTAAATCAAAAATAGACCAAAGCTTTTTAAAGTGCTGGGCACTTTAAAAAGCTTTTTGGAAACTAGATAGGTTTATCTAACAGTGACCTCACCATCAGAAATTTGTTAACATAAAAAAATATAAAAATGAATTTGATAAAAGATACAGAATTTGCTAATTCACAAAGGCAAGATTCCAATGAACGCAAATCCTGTCAAAAGAAGGCTGTCCAGCAGAGATCTTCTTCCAAAGGTGGGCAAAGACATTCCAGGATTTTACAGGGGATTTCTGAAAGTAACAGTGGTCTGGGAAGATGAACAAGAGAGGATGATACTATCCTCTCTTGTTCTATGATTCCTCTCTTGGCCTATGATTCAATCTCTAGCCAGAAAATAAGCCCTAAAACATCTCAAAGCGTTCAAAAACTATTTGAGAATCATTGAAGACCACGAAGTGCTGCCTACCACAGATTTTCATCCACAATTGCATGACCTCAACCCCACTGCAAATTTATTAGAAAACCTGAGGACTGAAGAAAGCCAAACAATCCTGACATCAGAAGAAGTTCTATGCTACACAGTCAGATGATGTTACAATTAAAAAGTATGAACAACATACAATGCAAGGAGCCATATCCCTGGTTAATAACTTGTAACATGGACAGCTTAATGCTGCTGTAAACCTGGCAATCTGTGTGACAGACAATAAAATGATTCAATATGATAACTTTTCAGTGTGTAAAACCCTGTAGTACAGAATTATAAACCCTGTGTCATATTTAAAGCGTCCGATAAGATGAAATTCATGGGACATATTTCATATTCTTACTGATACCTGAAAGAACACAATACATCTTATTTTTTCCTGCTCATTTCCAGCAGCAAGCCTTTCTGCACAATGATGAACAGATAAGAGAAAACACAGGGACACTAACTGAATAGAAAAGTACAGCTTTCAGTAGAATTCAACAGGAACTTATAGTATACGTGAAATGCAAATATACCATATCATTCTGTCTTTTGACAATCAAGTTATGATGTAAATTGCACATCCTGACATTCAAAATTATTGTATATTTCAAATACAGTTGGCATATCCATCCAGTCCCTCGTATTGTGTTTATTGAATGAAATGTTTAAAAAAAAATAGAAATGCTGAGTGAAAAAGTAAATTAGCTGAACTGCCCTGAAATCAAATGAATAAATGACATTAAAATGAAGAAACATTTGCATCTTGAAGCACTGATGCTAGCGTATATCCAATTTATCTGACACACTCTCTTTTCTTTCTTCTTCTGGTGTTTTAATATGACTCACTCCTGCCAGACGCTGACATTAGTCTCTTCTGAAAACCTTCTTCCCACTTCTGCCATATGACTAAATACTGGGATGGTTTTCAGGAGCACCAACACTTACCAGTCTTTAATGCTTTTTTCATGTACCTGCATATGTAGTATAGCTGCCTCTTAGGGTGTGCTCACACTAGCAAGTTTGTGCATGAGTACAAAAAACATGCTGTGCAAGGAGCCAGCAATAATGCACTGAACAACAAAATGAATTAGCAGAACAACTGAAATGTACTTAGGGGAAAAACAATATACCTTCAGTCCTTTATGGCTAGTTGTAAAATTCAACAAAGCACAAGAAAAATTATAAATATGGATTCTGATTTTGATTTCTGTTTAAAAAGGTGTACGATAACAGTCTTGTAAAATAACTGATGTGGCCATTTATTCTATGAACCAATAAAGTTCCAAAAACCAGCACCATATAGTAAAATCACTCCATTGCAGTTCTATAGGAATGTCTGAATACTGCACTAAATTTCATGAAAAAGCTAAAAACTGCAGCCAAAAAAGGAGTAAAAAAATTGGAAATTCCATTTGTGAGGTTTACAGCTTGAAGTGAAAAAAAAGGTCAAAGTTATTTCAGCAGGAGGGCTTCGAACAAATATAGCCATTCTAATTCCTCCAGCAGTCACATGACAAATATCCCAAACCAAAGGCCAGTCTCAGTTGAATAAGGCAAAGTATGACAATTAGTCTGCAGCTATCACATGCATCAGCAAGCATTAGTTTTAGCTTACTATTTAGTCCAGCGAGTAACAGGATGGCAGCCATCCTGATTAACTGGGGCTGATGTAGACTGATGTGTTTTTAGAGATGCTCTACAGTGACTGAGCACAACGAAGGAGAGCTGATGGCGACGGGGCCGAAAAGCAAAGAAGCGCAGTGCATCATTTACTTTTCTCCTCGCTTCACTCTCTAAGAGTTAACGGCAAGACTGCTGGCTGACCGTTCAGCTAATGATGATAGATGGTGTTAATTAAAAGGTTTTAGCACAGCGCTGATTGCACCTGCAGCTCCAGCACTCAGTTCTACTGAAGCACAGGGAATTGTGTTGTTTTTATTGGACAAAAAAAAAAAGGTAAAAAATCTCTGCCTATGCAGAAAATTCTTTTGGATGCTGCTCCTGGCAGGATGTCAGAAAGCCACACCTGGATGTTATTAGCTCTTCAGTATTGTACAGAGTGAGCAACGGACAGCTTTCAGGGTATCTTAGTGTACCATTGATGTGCTTACCAAAAGTTTTACATTACATCATTACATCATTACATCACATCAGTGTGGCTGTGAGGGCCCAGAATGTATGTTATTTATCATCTTTATTTGTATAAAGTTTAACAGCTTACATATGATCTATGTAGAACTGCAGTCAGATTCATCAGTTGTTGCATTTCCAAATTGCACAGAAGCAGGCACAAACAGGTCCTGACACTAATTTACAATACAGGTATATGAACACATTCTTATTCAGTTCAGAAAACACAGTAGCACTGGCTGCTGATTAATGTGCAGCACTAGTGTGCCACCCCCTTCCAATTACCCAGAGAAGACGGGCTACTTAAACATGTTACACATAAATTATTTGTGTTTTGCAAAATAATTATAAAATAAAAGTGTTCTATGTACCCACTGGGTATGTCAGCATTTATTTTAAGTAGCATCCAGTTTGTTTTTGGTTTAGCTCTTTGTGAATACATTTTTCACCAGCCAGATGAGTGTGCTTGTAGGTCAGCTCAGCTGAAAACATCTGTTGGCTGATGTTGGCTCACAGTTTTCTCAATTGCTTTGGCTCAGTTCTTGAATGACACTTGAAGTTTTCAAAACAATATGTGAAATCCTTCACAACAGCTTACTTGTGTATCTTTGAGAAGGCCTTTCTCATTCTTTGCCTAAATGTCCTACAACATTTGCAAATTCTAACAAATGGCCCAGTACAGTTGCACAAACTAGTAATAGTACAGTATCTAGTACAAACTAGATATTTGTATCTTTCCATTATATGACAGCAATGTGATTGTGTAAGTCATCACATGCAGAGCAGTCTAATTTTCAAGATCTGCCAGACTGACAGGTAAAAATCACTCAAACAGAGTTACAGTGATTTAATATCACGGAGGAGACTGCCCAGATAAAGATTTTACTGGGGCAACAGCTTGCCCATGGACGAGCACTAAGGATCTGTGGCACTGCAGCAAAGGGAAAATGACAGAATAAAGATGCAGAAGAGTGCAGAGGATAGATGTGGCACACATGCTAGTTATTCCCTCATCACATTGTATTGGAGAGCATTATGTACGAGATGAACGAGGACCTTTGGCTAAAGGAACAGGAGTGACATGATGTCCACTGATACACAGTATTGTTTTTGGCACTGTACTACAGAACTGTGCATAGCAGGCTTATGTTTCCATTTCTATAGTAAATGTTTTTTTGTACTGACACGTTTTTGTTTTGTTTTTCTCCTGTGGAGTTCTGTGTACATTTTCTGTTTTTGTATTTTTTTATACTTGTAGTTTACTGCATTGTGGAAACACTGGAGGAAAAATATTTTCTACTGAGTACATGCAAATGAAAGGACTGTTTTTCTTTACAAGGTAGGACATAAAACCTTGTGCTCTTGAAATCGGCATCTGAAAAGTATTCACTTTGGTACACAATATCAGTCCCCTATCCTCAGGAAAATAATAGTCAGGCATTCAGGAGCCATTTCAGTGTCAGTAAAAACATGTAGGTTGAGAGAGTTATGGAAATTAGAAGATGAGAAACACTCCTCCAGTCTGCTGTCATTCTGCTAATGTCTATAAACATTTTGAGCACCCCAATTTATGAAGAGTCAAAGAAATGTTTTTTTTTCAACACATGAATTAAAAGGTTTTGGAGCTGAGAACTGCAAAAATGTTGTGAGACAAAGCAATTAAGAAAAACTGTAAATGACAACACTGCCAACCACAGACTGCTCTTTGTTTCCTATTTGGGAGCTTCATTTTTGCCCTTACTTTTTGTTTTCTTTTTGCTTGTTGTTTAGTATATTTTTCACTTGCTGCTTTGTTTTGCATTTACCCTGTGTTCAATTTGAATTAGGCACCAAATCTACTTGGTCAGGTCTAGGAAATGGCCATTGTATTGCCCAATATAAGCACGTTAGAACCTTGTATGTTGGGAGTGGGCCCAGGCTCAACTGTATTATTTCATGTCAAATGAGCTGCAATAGACTGGCGACTTGTCTAGAGTATACCTGCCTTTACATGATATATGAAGTTGTACAGAAAAAAATATCTATTAGGGATGTTTCACAATCACTGCTCTCCTACATCATATTGTGCTCACTAATCCACATCCAATATTGGGCAATCCCATCCAGTTATACACCTCCCACATACTACCATTCCATAAGAGATATGTAACATTAAATAAGATAAAGATTCTCCAGCAGCTGTTGAACAGTACTTAGTACTGGGCTTAACAGATGACAGCTGTTTTTTAGTTGATCTGAAATCACACTGTTTCTATTTTTGCCACTGCATATTAAATATAGGTGTAGATTCAGCAGTACAAATGTTTTTGGAGTACCAACAGGCTCTCTGCTGCTTAATTAGCCATCCATACAATTAATTAAAAAAAGACAAAAGAAAAAGACTTTCAGTAGAGATGTGAGGTAAAGATGGGGGGGAAAGAAGAGAGAAACCATAAAAGGAGAAAATTGCAAGTTCAGTTCACTGTATGCACTTTTGCACTCTACCCCAGTGTTCACCACAAGCCTATTTGTTCCGAGTGTTGACTCACAATGAGAGGTTTGTGGTGTTGCAAGGGAACAGAGCTGAAACTTTATAATGAGCAGTTTCACCTGAATCAGGTGCAGTCTCACCTATTAATAAGAAGTGACCCACATATGATTTCTGGCTATTTCTGGAGTGGGTGGTTGGTGGAGTGCACAATCTTCAAGTTGCTCCATGAAAATTGTGCTTCACTGCTCACAACCAATGCTCCATGGAAATGAGCCTTGATCCATAAGAAGTGGGGTGATATTTTTCAGCCATCTCATTGAAAGTGTTTTTATCATGCTCAGGGGAACTTGGTAACTGCAGCAGAAGAGAAGTTTTTAAAAAATGTATAAAGCAAGAAATGACAAGGACACTTTTGCAAGTAATTACAATGGCTGGAAATGCTTAAAATATTGATATGTTTTTATTTATTTATGTATTTGTTGTAGAAACAGTTTTGCCTGTAATACAGTACAGTTATCTCATAGTTATCTCCATTCCCCACATTTTTTTGTCGGTACTTAAAGAAACATAGCTGTGTATAGCTAATATTAATAACTAATTACTAAAACCGGACTGACTGATGTCTTAAAGAAATATAGCAATGCATTTTGGAATCCATATTCCTGCAAATTTCAGAAATCTAAATGTCTCTTTTGCTAAATTTCTAAAGGATTTGTAACCACCAAGATGAACTGTGATCTACTGATTGATAACTGAGACACATTTGGCCATATAGCTTTTGTAGTGCATACACAAGTGTGCCCTGCTGTTAAATAGTAATAAGATAATATGTCATCAGTGGAAAATGTGGTGTTGCTTACAAGAGTTGAACTAGTCTATAGCCTCTTTAAAACACATTTGAAATATTGACATGGGCCATAGCAAAATCTTAACAAAAGTGGGCAGCTGGACAACTTGGAGGCACCTCATAGACAGATGTTAACAGTGATGTGTCTTAGCGGTCCTCTTTTATTTGGACATCTGTTCTGCATCTTCAAAACAAGTGTAAAGAGGGTCAGAAAAAAAGGCCCAGAAAGGCAGACCCCAATCTGTCTTTGTGTGAACTGCTTCAAAACAGAAATAATCTCATTTACTGACCATCATCAACTTAGCTAGCTAAACACCAGCAAGATACTATCATCTCTTATTTCATAAAGATAATGCATCAAGTATTCTGTGCTTCATTCTGTTTTTTAATACAAGCAAGTTTCAAATATCTGCAAATCAGTTTTAGTGCTACATAAAATTGTACTAATTTAAGTACTACATAAAATAAACTGAAACCAATGGCTCAGCCAGTGAAATACATACACAGTGCTTTACTATAGTGATTATTTACTGGCAGTGTGGGGCATGGTGGGAATCAAGCCTTGAACTATAGAAACGCGAATGCAGTATGAAAATCCATTCTCAATAAAAGTGAACATTTACTTATATCAGCTTAATATGCAGTTTTAACATTAACAAACAATAGGCTATAAATACCTAAAGGAAGCTGACATAACTACTGGCCCTAAAGTTGAGTAAACACTTAAAGACTTTTTACAGTATGTGGTTACCTTTATTATTTTATTTATTTATTTATTTATTTTTGCATCTTTTCTAGCATTATTGTGTAGACAATCATGTAACCCTGGGTAGCTATCAAGGTAACAGTTTAGCCTATCCCAGTTAACCCTGGGTAGGAGGCAGAGTACACTCTGGACAAGTGCAGTCTGTCACATCTTTAATATAATTTATTTATTATGAAATTATATTGTTTTTTCTATTTATTACATTTTTAAAATCATTTATTATATAGTAACATTTGTTTATTTGTTTTCTGAAATGATAAATACATCTGGCTGTAGATGAATTTTGTGGGATATTGTTTAGATGTGCTTTTCACCTGTCACACCACTTGCATGTGCTAAATAAAGCCTTACAGATGATGTGTCTTAGTAGCTCTTTGAGAAAGGTTTACCTGAGTAAACATTAGCATACTAAGAGTGTAACCAGTGTCAGGTCTGATTCACTCTCAAAGATCTTTAGATTTCAGGTTCTCACAAATGTAGCACTGCTGTCTGAGTTAAATTCAAAGACCTTGAATTACTTTAAAAAGAAAATGTTTGGAATCCTAAAATTATGATTGACATCCCCATTACTTTCTTATACATCAATCAGTTAAGAGCTAGCCTGTTCATATGGCCTGTGAACCTTTAAGTTGCCACATAACATTTGTCAAACTGTCCTGTCAAACACTCGACCGAAGGTTATTACTCCCAAATGGTATAATAAATGAAGCTCTACTGCTCTGGACTGAGGGCTGTGTTACCTTCTCAGCCTGGGAGCTGAATCACAAAGTCTCTTTTCTTGTCCTGGGATGTGAGGTCATTAAAACTCCCTCCTGCCTTTTGGGAACCCACTAGGAAATAGACCCTCCACCCAGCCTAGAGGGTCTATGCCAGGGCATGATTTTTTAATGATGTCTGAGTTGTTCCCACCAGAGTCATTATACATGTCCTGAAAGGAATTAAACTGGAAGTCGGCTGCAAGGGAACCCAAACTGCAGTTATATTATGACAGCTAATAGTAGCTATGACACAAAGGAACAGATAAAGATTATTTGTGGGCAAAATCTGATTTTACTGCAACAAAATTATGACAGATTTGCAGTCAAAAGTGAGTGCATTATATATGTTTTTTTGTTTGTTTGTTTGCTTTTAGTAATTTTCAAGTATGTATCAGTCCAGATTTAGAGTTTATATTATGGAGGGGAAGTCAAACCAATTTAATGTGTGGTAATGTTAAATTTGCACACTGTGTCCTAAATCTGTACAAGGCATCACCTGCCTACTTATGAGGTTGGCATATCTAGGTTGAGTGTCACTGTCAGCTATTTTTACAATTCGTCACGCTTCAGCTGAATCTTCTTGGCTTAGGATACAGGAATATATAGGATATATGTCAATGACACTGCTGAAATTTGGCATTAGAAATTAGAGGGGCCATTTTTACTTTTGAGGCCAGAGCCCAATTTATATTACTGTAACCTCAATTCTAAGAACTCTAAGAATGAGACAAAAAGTCTTTTTCTATAATATAGTGCACACAAAAAGTTAAAAAAAAAAAAGTAGAAAAGCTACTAATAGCTCCATCTTGACCAGCTGTTACCAATACCATAATCCTCTTAAATGTATGTATATTATTGATATAATAGGATATAATGCATGTTAATAAATTACTGACTGTGGCCATATGCCTACATTTTGAGTCTTTTTACCTTTCATACTTTAATTAATTTATTTACAGTTTTACCATTACAAGCATTGTGCTTTTGGTTATTTTGACTGTAAATTCCCTATTCCTTTCCAATAATAATTTGATAATTAATTTTCTATAAATAAAAGAATTCCTTACATCTCCTAGACTTTGCATACCATGCAAAATTGCACTTTATATATCAACTTAATAAATACAGGTACATACCTGGGTTCAAACATTTTTTTTCCAGGAAAAGCATGTGGTAATTAACAACTAGCTTTTTTGGCATGGTTCAGCAATAAATCTAATTTCCACTACCTACTCTGCAAAAATAATGACAGTGGCTGACAAACAAAATATAAAATTCAGCAGCTAAATATAGATTTTCTAACAATAAATACACAACTAAAATAGAGTACCAAAACACAACACCCCAGTACTGTTGTTCCAAAACTACTGATATTTCAATATTGTGTTTAGGGATGGATATTACTGAGTATTATTACTTAGGAAACTACTTAGGAAACTTAGGAAACTACTTACTTGGTATTTTATCAATACCAATGCCATTGTCAGTTCTTTATCAGTTTCCTTAGTGGTGGAAATTGATAAAGAAGAACTTTTTTCTGTGTGTAAAAAAGAAAAAAAAGGAAGAAAAAAGTATACCTACACAAATGTTCAGCATCAGTGCAACAGTTTTATTGTCTCTGAATCTGAACACAGTGGGGAAAAAAAACAGAGTCTTGCAACTGACTGGTTTGCAAAAGCTGCACTGCTGTGAATGTGATATCATTGTTATGCAATGCATTGCTATCATAAAAAAATATGCAGAAAATGACAGAATTGTTATGCTTGAGGTATATTCTGAATCTGATGGATTGGACAATTTGGTACGTGTTTATAAGTTTTCATTCCTAAGTGTGTTCACAACTTTTCAGTTGACGGTTTAAATGTAATCCAAATAGTACAACTAAAATAACCATTTCTGGTTTCTTATATCTATATTTAGTTCCAAAGACTTGGAACTTATTACATAAAAATATATATAAAAACAGACAATCAAACAGAAGAATAAACAAAAATCATTATCTGGTATGACTGTTTAGTAACTTTACATTAGATGTATACTGGTAAATGGCACTTTTATTACACCTAGCTATTAGTCCTGTTTTAACGACAATTTGCACATATGCAAAGGTAAAGAATACAAGAATACAAAACGTTTTGAATTTCAAAGCATATTCATATATGTAAATTCATGTTAAGAGTTCAATCTTCTAAAATATGAGATATGTACATGGGCACAGAACTAGTGTAGTTTTTGTTCTTGTAAAAATCCATGTGTACATGAATAAGGATTTCACCTGTAAATGTCCTTCCAGCAGCTGAATGAAGAAGTATATTATATTGGAATACAGGTTTTTTTGTTTGTTTGTTTGTTTGTTTTTTCTAGGAATTGTAAAGAAAGAGTACAGAAGTATGACAAGCTGCTAACATTTAGGCCTTCTACCCTGGCTTCAATCAGCCTGAAACAATATAGGTATGACATGGTGATTCAGTGGCATCAAGCTTATTTCAGTGTTACTTTAAGAGTGATTTCTGAACACATTTTGCAGGGGAGGACTTAAAAAAAAAACAAGTTAACCCCGAGGATTCATGACGTGCACTGAATCTGCTTGCCAGTTTCCCTGCCTTTCTATATTAGTATCATACTGGAGAAATCAAGGAGCTGAGCACCACACTTTCCATGTTAAATTTCTCTTAGCTATTTTGAGAGTCGTGCTGTAGCCAGTCTCCTTGTGTGTGTGTGTGTGTGTGTGTGTTTGTGTGTGTGTGTGAGAGAGAGACAGGAGACTGATGTGTCCTATTTCCCTTCAAAACTAAAAAAAAAGTTTGGGGTTTATTAATTTTGTATCCACCCAAACGAGGGAACAGGTCTATCCCTTCAGCATGAGACTGCCCTTTCTGTATTAAAATGAATTCATTTCCAATGACAAGGTTTCAATCTGATTGTTTCTCAGGCTGAATAATTGCTCTGAAAGACACTGAGATTAAATATCTTGGGTGTCTTTGACATAAAAAAGTGGTCTGCCAGTGTTAATTTGAGGAGATATACTCTGCCTGTCTCTGTGTGGTATTCCTGCCACTTTCCAGTAATACATTTTTGAAAAGGCGCAGCTATATAGGCACTTGAATTATTCATAATTCTTACTGCATGGGGGAAATTACTTATTGATGTGGATAGGTATCCCTGGATCACATGGTGAAAAAGTTGGGGTTTTTTTTTTAAGTTTTTAGGTATGGTGATTGAATTAATGTGGTTCCACCAATTGCAGGCACAGGGTACTTAGTGTCAGTTTCCTTTCCCAGGTGTGTCTTATGTGCAGATATAGTATTAACAAAAAACTGGTGAAATACTCGTTGGAATGTACTTGACAAGAACCCCTCACCTCTTTTGGCATCCCCCCTTATGTCTGTCTGTTTGTTTCGGTTTTCAGAATCTGCATTGTGTAACACAAAGCTATTATATGTGCACTGTATATATATATATATATATATATATATACAGTGTATATATTATATATATACAGTGTTGTGAAAAAGTGTTTGCTCACAACACTGTATATCCAGACATATATTTAAAGTAGACAGGACTTCTAACTTCAGTGTTCATGTACTGGTTAGTTGGGTTTAAGCATCAAAACTGTGCACAGATAGGAAAAGATCACATTCCAATATACCCTATTTCCTAGCTTACCATGACATTTACATCCATGTTTATCAACACTTACAATGAATACTAACTAAAACATAGAGAAGACCTTTTACTGGCCACATGTTCAGAAATTATAATCATCATTCAATGGTGTGATAACAGCTGAACTGTTATCATATATATGACAAATGAACTTAATATACTGTATATTATATGTTGCATATTTCACAGACTGCAAAATTTAGTAGCCTATATTATAAGTATTCACGTTTTGCATCATTTACCATGTATAAATCACCCAACATCCTTAAAGTGAAAATATGACCAATGATGGACTGGCAACCTGTCCAGGATGTATCCTACCATTCTTAGAAACTTATTTGGTCAGAGGAAAGGACACATGAGCTAATTACTTGTCTGTGGATCCTTGCAGATTTAACCTGAAGAGTCTGAACGTTACCACAGAGAGAAATACCTTTTAAGTTTTCCTTGCATCTTTCTGATTTGTTTGTTTCAATAAACTCATCTTTCATCTTAACCTTTTCAGTGCATCTGCTCTGAGTCTTTTGGGAAGCTCAAACATAACAGAAAACACGTAATTCAAAATCCTTGTGACATTTGCAAGAATGCAAAACCACCTGGGAAAAGAGCCTTTTTTAACAGTATGTCATGTGGCTCAAAGATAACAACAGTAACTTGAAATATTGTCTAATATTGTTTATGTAATATTTCTGTCTTTTAAATAACCCAGGATTTTTTGTTTTTGTTTTATTGAAACCAAGTTCCCATAAACCCTGAACCTTCATAACATAATTTTTATGGTTGTTTTTATTCAGAGGGAAAAAAGGGAAGAATAAAGCTGAAGTGCTTCATCTAGCTATCAGAATGTACCATATATTTTTGGTTTTTTTTTTGCTCTTTGTTTGTATGAATGTTTTGTTAGCTTCATTTGTCAGATGTTGAATAAGTGACTGTAATGAGTTAGTTGGACTCCAAACAGAATGTAACTTAATGACTTCAACCATCTATAATAAATATAAAGGTGGTTTTAAGTGTCTCTTAACTAACAATTCAAACAAAACATGACTTGTGGATTAATATGAAAAAGAGGTTGTACAATGAAATGGAAGGAGCTCCATTTGATGTACAATGAAAGCTCTCATTTGAAAGCATTTCAGAACATTTAAGAACTAATAAGGTCAAAATAAATCCAGATTTAGTCCTGGTTAAACTTTTCTCAACTTTGAGGCGAGCAATTGAAGTGACTACCAGTGAGAGGGATTGATTGATATATGATGGTCACCGAGGCAACTATCAGCTACAAAGCAATGTGTGACAAGCAAATCACTTCCGATGTGGACGACCCTTTAATCTACTACTTATGTGTTAAGAACTTTTAAAACTGGGACTGTATACCCACCCACTGGTTGTTTTAAGGTATATATGATGTGTTGGTGCTATGTTTTGAGAGAAAAAGGATTTGATGCTGTTTGTAGCTACTTACAAGGCATTATCTGTTCATATCATTTGTCTACACTCCAGTTATTATGTCTATATTTGTCATCCTATTGTGGCATGCTTTCTTTGCTCCACCCTCAGCAGTCTACTTTATGTATCCCTACTTCTTTTTCTCTCTTCTGACACTGTGGCTCTTAACATACCCTGTCAGAGAACCCATATTGCCTTATCAGAAAATGAAATAATTCAGCCAGCAGACAAAAGCAAAACAGAGAGATGCCAGTTTTTCTTATTTTGTAATAGGGACAATTTCAACTAAATTAGATCAAGTATTGTTAGAGACAGCAGTGGATCTTTCTGCCCCCCATGCTGACCTCCACCAGCACCAACTCCCACCCTGCACTTAGTGAATAGAGACCGCACCTTTGAATTATAATTCAAATTGACTCTTGTTAAATTGAAAGAGAGAGTGCATAAGTAGTGAGCATACAAATGCAGGTTACTCCACGTCTTACTGTCTTGCCCAGGAGGCATTTCCCAACAGAAAACCGGCAGAATGTAGAGGAATTAGCATGTTTGTGGCTTTTTCTCTCTAGCTGGGATGAAAATATTGAATCAGTACGTGCTTATATTCAAATCTGGTGGTGCTTATTATCACAGTTTGATGTCGACCGTGTCCTGATGTGATGCCATTTGGCCAGCACATTCATATACTGCACATAAACATGTGCACACATGTGGACAGAAGGACCAATTACTGTCCAATTCTGGTGCATTGGCGAGGGCTGACGATTGTCTGCTACCCGCAGCCACCAAACAATATAATATACTGACAAAAACACTGACAATAACAATGCCCATCTAACAGCAGGCCCTTAGGTTACTTCCAATTGGACACAGTTCTTTTTTCAGTATATTGTTTGAAGCAAACAAACAGGTTTAGAGTGAGCTTAGCAGACCGTGAAGACAAAACAATGTTTGATATAAATGTAATACATATATAAACTGAATACATTAGAACTTTTATTACCCAATCCAGGACCTACAGAGTTTGTTATCCCCTTTAAATCCCCCTTTTACAATGCCTATACAATACCAAACAGCAAAAAAAGTTAGCAAATAGCTAGCGAGTTGGTAGAGCCCAAAACAAAGCTAAAAAGAGAGCAAATAATGTGCTTGCCATAGACTGTATAGAGAGGAAAATGACCCTTTGGCTCCCTTGTCAGTAGCCTCAGTTAACACTTTCCTAATTAGTTTTTGGTCCCAATTGTTGGTTAATTTCGTTGACCAATAATTTTCATCATAGTTTTTGTCAACAACATTTTTTCTGACGAAAAAATTACGATCACTAAATAAAAACTAATGCACAAGGACAAAAACTATGATGAAATGTATTTACACTTTTGTCAACGAATAAAAATTAGATGAGAATATTCTGGAAAGACAAGATCCAATCAGAACTAATGAAGTTGTGTAGAAAGGCAGGATGAGTTTGGAAGTGATCTGATCAGAAGTAATCTCCTACACAACTTTTTTTTTTTTTTCTGGGAAACGGTACAACTAGCTCCCATGCTCCCTGTTTCTCATGAAAAGGAAGAGAAGAGTAGACATATGGACACATTTCACATTTGATGTCAAGGAAAATAAGACGCTTTGTAAACCGTGTGGAGCAACTCTCACTGGTAAAAACATGACAGACCTTTACACTTTATATTTTAGTCACTGAATCAACTTTAGATTTAGTCTGCTATAATTTTATAATAATTAAGCAACTAAAACTAGACTAAAACTAAAATTTAGATGCCTAAATTATGACTAAAACTAAATCAAAATTTGCTGTCAATATTAACACTGCTCAGCTGCTAATTTGATGTCTTTCTAACAACAATTTGGTGTTCATTTTGTAAATTATAGTCACTATTAAAGCCAAAAAAGGACAATCAAGTAAGTTATGCTTTACAGAGTGTGATTGTTCTTAACAAGTCTGTACCCTGTGAGCAAACAGTCTCCTTAAGTTTCTCACTCAGATCCACCAATCCCTCGACACATCTGGTTTGAAAACAACATAATAATGACAAGAACATTCCCAGCTCGAAGCTTCACAACGAGATCTTACTAACCAATGGATGATCAATTATATTAGGAATTACATTCATCAGGTGACCTGAAAGACAACTATATATTGCCATCTTGTTAAAGAAAGACAGTATATGCATTGCTAGCACCTCAGCTAAGAGTCACTGGGTTTTTAGACCTACAAACATCATTAACATATAACACAAGGTGGAAAAGATATGCTAACATGCTTCCAAAGGACATTTTCTCTCACTGCCTAATGCATGTTAGTCTAATATCAACTCTCTTTTAAGTTCTGTTTTAGTCTCCACCAACCTCTGAGACAGAGGCAATCATCAATCTGGTGTTAGGTAGGTAGCAGGTCCGTTTGTCAGAGCTTTTTCACTGAAATCCATTTCTCACGACTGATGAAAGGAAAGTTGATGAGACTGGATTGACAGATTTGAACAGTGAAGTCGCAGTCCATAAAAACATAGCATGACATGAGCTGAGAGTAAATCTTAAGAGGAAAGAGAGTTACATGAATTCTCAGTAGATCTGAGGCTACAAAACAATTGTATCATTTTTTAAACTGCCAATATAGTATTGATTCATTTTATTATAATTTCTTTTTTGCAAGTTGCAAAGACAAAGCTATGTTTATGATTTAGAAGTTATTTCACAGTTGTAACATTGGTCTCTATTCTACCCTCTTCACTTTTAATGTTCCCCTCATTGGCCAGCCAGCACAGATGGCATATTTGTCATACTTTATTCATAAAGAAACCAAATATTATATATTGGGCTACTGATTCCATTTGACTACTTTTGGCATTTTTATGGCATTTTCAAAGAAATACATGATCATATTTTCATGCAGCTGCTGTGCTAGACAATGTATCTTGTAGTGTCCTTGAGTCCTTAAAAATATGAGCGGCTGCCAATGCTCCCCCTCAGCCTCCTAGTAGATGCACCTATGGTATGAATTTGAAAATGCGATATCGCTTCATTCTTGAGTTATTGTGTTCACAAGATTTTCAGAAAAACTTGAACTCTGACCCTTACCTTGAGTTCGAGGTCACTGAGATTCGAACTAATCCAAGATTTTTAGTAGATGCACCTATGGTATCAATTTGAAAGTCCTAGGTGACTTTCTTCTCGAGTTATTGCATTCACAAACTTGGGTGTCCATGCTGCCTGCCCGGCAGGGTGACGACAATAGGCTGATGGGGTAAAAACTCTACACTGTTGCAGTTTGCATGTGTCCATTACTTTGCCAGTTCCCAGTGTGCTAAATATTAGGCTTACTGCCCAACAACAGAATGTGCTAGAACTAACTGGTTCCTAACACAACCTGGCTACCGTCTGATCTTATCCATATGGGCAATTTGTCTTCTGCCCTCACAGTGACGTGAAAATAAATGAGCACACACACAAACATCATGCACACTCTGTCCCTTTCCCAAAACACCACTGCCCTCATACCACCCCCTCTACCCATTTCCTTTGTTCATGTTCTCACAAGTCTCTTTTTCTTTTAATTCTCTTCTTCCGTGTCCCTCTTCTTTATCTTACTTCTTACCCTTGCTCCCCATCTCTCTCTTTTGTTTGCCCAGGTAACATTTCAACACACATTCAGCCCTTCAGATGCCTCGATGTTCACAATCGGGAAATTCTTTTCTCTGATGTTTTCACAATCCTTTGCTAAGTAAGCCATTTGGTTTCTGCTATCTCCACTGGAGAATTTATTCCACCCAAAGATATGTCCATGGATCATAGGAGGAGAGCATAAGCCTGAACAAAGCAAATATAATGCAGCAAAGTCATGATTTCAGCAATATCTGTAGACCATACATGAAAGGGAAATGGGAAGGAAAGTTTGTCTTTCTGTATAGTGAAAGGAATTCCTGTAGTTGGTTTCAGGGATTCTTAAGAAAATGATAAATGACAATTATATTTTTCTACACCAGTTTCTGACATAAATTTGTGATGATTCTGACTAAATGGATAGAAATCATTTTCGTAATTGTTGTTTCCTCTGGAAAACTTGCATAAGCTGAAAATATTTAAGACAGGCAGTAAAAAGTGATGCCACTAAAATCATGTTTTGATATATTTAACTGTTTGCCAAATCATGAGTCATCCAGCTTTGAGATACAGCAAGGAGCAAAAACACTGTCAAACAGTTGTATAACCGTACTTAAATTACATCAGATGGGAACAAACACAGCATCGATGTGAAAAACCAACTGGGGTTTGTCTGGAGTCAGTTGCCAGTGGTTACATCAATCACAAGACCATATTACTAAAGAAAAGACAGCACCATTTTACTTGTTTGAAATAGGGTGTTGCAAATAATTCTTCTTAGCTAAAAGTATATAGTAGCATTATTAAGATGATGGCAGACTCTACACTGAAACGTGTACAGTGGATTTCCTAAAATGTGTGTTAGTGAAGAAAATGAAGAAAATGTGGCTGGCTTAAAGACAGAAAAAAGATGAGAGGCAGCCAAATCAAAATTGGCAACTGGCCATCTAAAAAGATAACTTCAGTGGTAATGATGTTTTCAGACTCGGCATGTACTGATCCTCCACCTCCAAATAAGAAACAGCACACAGAACACAGAATCACCCCAAATCACTGAGAGTTTTCTCACAGCTCTAAAAAGTCAGATGGGTCCTTCTTCACTTTTTTTGAGCTTAAAATGTTAGCATAAGCTGATAAGATGTTTTTAACTGTCTGATTAGATGACTAAGGATTCAAAAGTATTTAGTAAAACCAAGTTTTATAATAGGGATGGCCTTACTAGGATTTTGTCAAAGCTTTCAACAACTTGTGCCAAGCACCAGTTATATTAACTTTGGATGTGTCATATTGGATATCAGAGATATTTGCCAACTGATGCCATGCCATATATATATATATATATATATATATATATATATATATATATATAGAGAGAGAGAGAGAGAGAGTGAGTATACAGTGTGTTTCACATATATAGTAATATATTATACATCTTTTCAACTTATTATGTTCACTGGCAAAGATTTTTCATATCAGTGTGGTTAGGGTGGTTGGTGAACCTTAAAAGGACCTTAAAAGTTTTTATCCTGAGTCTTGTTAGTAGTTAGGTTTAACCATCATAGGAATTTTGGTATTTGTTACAGCAAGACTGCAGTTTTGGTCAAAAGTTGATAATGATGTCACATTTTCAGGATTTAAGCCATGTCTCTTTTTTTTGCTCTTAAACAACATATACCACATCAGTGGTTTATTGTGTGACATCATCCAATCATGGGTAAAAGCAAAAAGTTTATTCTTGTAATTAACAGTCAGCAAAATATAAGGCAAAAAGCCCAGCATAAAAGCTTCTTTTTTGCATGTCTTTGTACTCTCAGCATAAGGAAAAGAATGTAAGCAACACTTCTGGATGATCTTTCACATCATCCAAGCAATTTTTGTTTAAACTGGGTGCAAATAAAAATTTTCTCTTTTCAGGACTTCCTGAAATTCCTCATATCAGCTGTCAGAAAGGACGATGATTTCAGATGATTCAGCGAGCACGTTGTGTGAAGCATTCTGTGACCTTTAGTCTTCATCTGGCTGTATTGTTGTCTTTCATCCTCTCCAACATAATTTCTGCACAGCAGCTCAAGAATATAATCACACACAGAATAAGCACAGCCTGGAGATTTGCATCACAGGATATCACTTGTAAAGGCACACTGCATGTGAGAGATGTTGTTGCATGGGCCAGGCAACATATTAATAGCATAAGTTATGGACAGAATTAAGCGTTTCTGTCAGATTCCAAAATATTTTTTATCTACTGGCAAGAGTTTGAAATTTATAAAACAGATCACAGCAATAAGAAGGCTTAGTACTCTTCCTTGAAGCTGCCTCTTGGCTTTAGTCCGTCTACATATATTTTCACTTCCCTCAATTTTAAATTCACAAGGGAACTCCCCTCGGGTTCAAGCTACCTTCCCAAATCCTTATGCTGACTGCATGGTGCCAATCATCAATCAGCAGGGTAGTTATTGACCCAGTTAGTGGTACCTATTCTGTGCTCTCTGCTGCTTCATTGCTGCCAACATTCCAGCACCACCTGCTTTTCAAAGTGTTCTCAAACTTCTTTGACCAAAGAGTATGGTATGACGGGCTACTCTGTAGTGTACTCAAAGTCCAGCGCAGCTGATAAATGAGAAGGAAGAATTAGAAGGAAGAATGATGAAAAATACACTGAGTGGAAAATGGACTAAAAGGCATTTTCTAACCCACTACCTTTGGCATTTCTTTATTTTTCTTATGGTTCAAAATACATGTCAGTATACATATGTACCTTTCTTTTGCTACTGCTACTGTATGTTATGCTAGTGCCATGAAAAACTCACCCAAACAGTTAATTTATCGCTACACAATATGACAACATAGCCAACGTAGCCAACCAACATCTTTCTGATCTACATTACTTTAATCAAAATGTTCCTCTTCTGTTCCTTTCTGACATATGCCACTAAGCATCATTTAGTGGAAGTGCCATTTACTTATTTTACATCAGTTTAAAAAAGGATTATTTATTGTGATATAATAAATTAAACACATTGATAGTGTCTAATTTGAGTAAAAGATAAAAATAAAAAATTCTGGAACCATCCTCTGAGCTGTGCATATCACACGAAGATAGCAGAAGGTACTTGAGCTTTAAGAGAACAAATGTATTCTTGCAGCAGGAATCCAATTTGTGCTAACAGAAAATATAAATGAAAACCTTTCTTCAAAATGGGAAATTTGGATACTTTTCATTAACATTGCTTAAAAAAAAGAGAGAGAGAAATAAACCATACACAGTAATCCCACATCCTGATGTTTTCATGTGTTCATGTGTTCAGAGGGTAAATTAAATCATGCTCATAACAGCAGAAAGCCAACATGACTGTTGCTTATCAAACTCCAAATGGAATCAGATGCTCATTGGAGTGAGGGGGGTGACACTTGGAGAGAAGTGTAGCATGTGCTGCTGTGGTTTTCTGAGTAAGTGTGCCTGAGTGGTGGGTGGAGAGTGTTTTATTCAGAAAACCTAATCTTTTGATGATGAAAACAGAGGAAAATATTGCCCAGATTTCCATTCCATGAGTGTTGTATCTAAAGTAATCTTCTTTGATGGAAAGCTCTTTTTGATGTTTTATTGTCTCTGTGAAGCTCCGGGTTCTGTTTCACTCCACTTCGCTCTGTTTCGGTGACGCACACACACAGGTTTACTGCTGTGTGATTGTTCTCAAAGCGACTCAGTAAACTAAGTTTTAGACTGGGTTCTAACAGGAATCTACTGTATATATATCACAAATAGGAAACACAGTTTCCACATCTCTTGATCTGACTCAGGATATGTCCACACTAATACATTTTTGCTTTAAAATGCATGACTTTTGTTCTTTTAATCTAGCATACATATTATACCAGTGCTTTAATATGCTGATTTTTGCAATGGTTACTCTTATAAATGTTTAAATTTTTTCTTCTTTACAGTTTGCTTCCTGTTTTATTTTGAAGCTTAGTTCCTCCTGTGGCTTTCTGTGCTTTTACCTCCTTCCTTTGCTGTGTTTCCCTCTGTTATTAGTTTCTGATCGAGTTCTCTTGTACCTTTGCCTTCTTTTACAGGTGTGAATAGTTTTGGTGTATATTCCTTCATTTTATTATGTGTTCTTCCCTGAATTGTGCTACAGTGATGAACAGTGCTAAAATCTTGTCTGGACAGTGATTGTTGTTTTGTTTTAAAATTAATAAAACAATTAATTTACCTTAACAAGCTTATATTAGATTTTTGCCTGCTTGCAATCTTTAGTAATACATAAATTTCAGTTTATAGTTAAAATCAACCATAAAAAAAACTTGAGTATTTTTTTCCTGTTAATCCACATTCTCAAAGTTTTTTGAAAAGTTTTGATGAAAGTTTTAGTCATGGCTCAAAGGTCACCACTGGAATCCATTGTAATTGCTGCATCTGAAAAGAAAATGCAAGTTGCAACTTCTCAGAGCCATCTTTTAGGCCTGCTGATGGTGATTACTTTTCTTTTTTTTTTTTCAAATTCAGAAAACTTTAAGTGTCATACGCCCTGAAATTTGCAGTTCTTTGTGAACTTTCAGAGCTGAAAAACTTGGGCATTTCAGTTAAGACTTCTTTTTGCTTGTTATTTGTTATTCTATGATTTTGAACCGGATAGAGGCCAAATGGAAAGGCACACTGATTCTCACCCACACGCTTATATATCTCTCCTTCTATGTTTCTCAGTCTGTCTGTCAAAAATATTTTGTTTGTTTTGTATTTTCAGTGGTCAAACCTCGTTTTAATGGCAAATACTATAGCTCATACTGAAGGTTAATGTGAAATCTCATTTGAAGTGATTCAATTTTTTAAGGACAAGGTCTCTTTCTATTCACCTGCCACTTTACAGACACTTTATTTCACACAATTGCTGCCGGCTTCCTTTTTATAAAGGTAATACATCACTCATTATGACTTTTTCCCTGAATACCAGAGGCTAATTCATTATCCCAGTCCCTGGTATACTCCTAATTTTTGGATGAATTCTGTAGTACACTGAAAAGCTAACAGAACTAAACTGCTTTTCCTGAACAGGGACAGTGTTTGCCAATTTGCCTGTATGTTTTGATGTATATATCTTTTGTACAAAGAGCCATTCAGTGCCAAAATCCACACAGAAATCAGAAACATAATTATCTGATTAATAAATTCCAGTCTAAATATCACAGCCATGCATCTTACCACATTTTTCATTACATCCAATATAAATTGTTATACTGCATGTGCAAAGGAGACCAGATGAATGTACTGAGAGAAGGAGAAAAAAAACAAAACAAACCAAACTGCTGTACAGAATATGAATTTTGACCATTAGAGATGTTTTAACATTTTAATGTTACAATGTTATATCTGCCAGAGGAAAATAGAGATTGACTTCTTACTACAAATGGGTCATATTTTATATGCTAATGATGTATGTAAAACCTCTCTCTGCAAAGTGACAAAAATATAGGTGTTAAATATAAAGAATGTAGTCAATAAAGTAGTCCTGAAGTGTAATGGAGTAGAATATAAAGTGGTAGAACTATCATTTGATACATAAACAACATTGGTAAATAATAATTTTATAATAACCATTGTTAATACTACTTACCTACTATTACTTATTATAATAGCAAAACCTCTCTGTTTGTCTCAACTCAATGTAACTTTTCTGTAATCCAAAGAGCAATTGCACAGCCCATTGTGAAAGAATTTTTACTTTTACTTTTACTTACACTTTACACCCCAGTGTGGGTGGTGTCTAGCAAAGTTTAAAAGATACAGTACAATTACAGAAATCAAATCTTCACATTTCTATTATTTTTAGTTTTCACTAACCACACTGAACCCACAGGAAAAGAACACACACGGGAAATCCATGAATACATTTACGTATGATGGTATTGTTTGCAGTCTTCAGTATCGTTCTGACAACAGCATATATATAAAAACAGCCATTTGATTTGTTTTTTTTTTCCCTCTTAAATGTATGCATAAAGTCTTATTCTCTCTGTATTATAGTGTGTGTGTTTTTCTCTCAGCTTCTGTGTACATATGAACCCAGTTGGTGTTTAAAACCAGTGGTAATGCCCACAGCAGTTGGTGCTTCTTTTGTTTTATCCCTTTATGAAACTGAGAGGTTAACATGTCAAACAACCTGCAAAGACCCTCGACCTTTGTGTATGTTTATGTGTGACAGGCAGGGTGTGACCCACATTTGTTTGATGTCAATCTGTAGGAGTTATGTTGGCCAGACAGTACAGCACACACTAACTCACAATGCACACTATGTGCCAGGCAAGGGCTTCCTGCTGTGCAGGCTGCTGCCTCCTGACTGTTTCCATCACAGAGCCACAGGCCAGTTTCTGCCCTGCTGCTCTGTCCATGCTAAGCTGTTTGCCTCTCTGATATTGTGGACCATAGAGAAAAAGGCCAGACGCCCCGTAACCACCCTCACATCCCACACAATCATTCACACAATCATATACACAACCTCCACCCCCACTCAGTGTCTCATCAGCAGCTAATCTAACTTGAGTCCAACACAAGCAGAAGTGAAAATTAAGCAGAACCCCTGTCTGTCTCTCTACAAGAACTACTTGACAGCTCTTCTTTTGTCATTTCAGACAGATGAAAATTGAAAAGCGTGTGATTATTCCATACTGTTTTCTTTTTCTGCAGCCTGATTCAGCCAGATGAGACTTTTCTTTGCTGGAGTTTGAGGTGATGTAAAGTTTGATTGGAAAAACAACAACAACCCTGGTTAACATTGAAATGATTTGTTCATTCAGTTTATACTTTATATTGATTTTAGCATAAAACATCAAACACCACAATAGAAATTAATTCTGTGAGGTATTATTTAACCCTTTTATTTTCAAATTGACAGCTATATGTTGGGGTCCTAAATCAATTACCACTGAAAATATTATACTGAAATATTGAAAAATGCAATGCACTTTTGTTGTCAAGAACAGGTAGATCAGGGCTGTATCCACCAATCCATTTATTTAGAATATCTGTAATATATAATATATTAATTCATCAAAATGTTATGAATAGGATGTATTGATGATAACCGAAGCATTTAAAAATAAAATACAGATATTGTGTCAATAATGCACATAAGAAAATATTGTAAATAACTGTGCGATCACAATTTTTTTGTGACTGGTGCACCAAGTGCACCAAGTCTAAAAATAATATTTCCACATGAACCTTTGGTTTCACATGGAATTCAAACCCCATTCTTGCGGGTGAAAGTCTTGTGTCTGATCCTTTCATGTACCCCTAAGCTCATCTCTCTCATGCCACACTTTTTTCAGTACAGTACAGGATGAGCCATATTATATAGTATTTTTCCTGGTTTGTGAAGCTATCAAATTGCAACTTTGTTATTGGGTATTTTCAATGATACCAACAACATCAGTAATATGATGGCATAGGGATAACACTAACATGATGATATCAGATACACAACAACATGCCCAAAGGGACAGCAATAAGAGAAAAGACATCAAACACACAGGCAAGTGCAGACTTTATGACCTCAATCACTGATAGTTTTCAAGCTTGTTTTAGGCTGTAGCATCTGATGTAACTTGTGCGATGATAAGATTAAAGGATTTAACAGATTATGGTTAGCCCACGAAAAAGTGGCTAACATGTATTCCCATCTCCATTACCCCTGATTAAAAGCTAATGAGAGCAGCCAATTTTACTCTTGCTCTGTGGAAAGTTAATGCAGAGAAAAGCCTGCCAGCGCTTATTTTCTTTAATGATAATCAGATATTAGCATTAGTAAGGTCACAGGAGTACAATTAGAAACAAGAGAGAAGTGCATTTTACATGAGATAGAGTTGCAGTGTTTATTGTGCGACTTTTCACAGGCTTCCTTTTTCAATGACATGCAAAATTAACAGGACATATAGGAATAATTAAAGTCTAATTGCACAATTATGTGTTTGATCTGGACCATCAGTCTCTTTATTCCTCTATCCATTGTTCTATTATATGCATATTATCTTCACCATCACTAATCAGATTCTGGAGAATGTTCATGAAATTATGTTCCTCATTACACTGATTAGCATTTCTATTATTGCACTGCAAAAGTTTCTTATTTTACATCATAAGTCACATGCAGGGTTGTTTTTGTAAAATATTACAACAATAAGACTTTAATTAAAGAAATAACAGAAAAATAAACTTTACTGAAAAGAAAAATGGGACTTAATGTTGATTATGAGCATCTGGATTCAGACTAAAAGAAGACTTTTGTTCTTGCTTGGCTCTGTTTTCTTGAACAGAGCCTCTTCTGGCCTTGTTTCACTGCCACTCTCCTTGTTTTAACACAAATTGGGAGAAGGTGCACCAGTGTTCTTGAGGAATACTTTGAGTAGGATGTAATGGCTTTGGTGTTGTGGGTAGCAGGGGTGCAGCAATCAAACAAAAAGCAGAAACAACCCCAGAAATTGAGGAATGCATTTCTAAAGTACACACACAGAGGGAGGTAATGACTCTTTGATAGTAAGGAGGACAGATGAGAGGTCATGTTTGACATAACGGGAAACTGTTACACATGAGTGAATCATGGTATGAGTATCTAGAAATATAAATGCATAAAGAAAGTGCACCACATACATTTCTGTGTATGTACAGGGTGGGCCATTTATGTGGATACACCGTAATAACATGGGAATGGTTGGTGATATTAAAGTCCTGTTTGTGGCACATTAGTATATGTGAGGGGGCAAACTCCCCAAGATGGGTGGTGACCATGGTGGCCATTTAGAAGTCGGCCATCTTGGATACAACTTTTGTTTTTTCAATAGGAAGAGGGCCATGTGACACATCAAACTTATTGGTAATGTCACAAGAAAAACAATGGTGTGCTTGGTTTCAACGTAACTTTATTCTTTCATGAGTTATTTA
>VUQS01056338.1:0-10057 GCA_015108495.1 Heterochromis multidens | reverse complement strand
ACTGTAATACAGGGGGTATTATTACTGTAATATTACTGTACATCTGAGGGTATCATTATTGTAATACTGGGATATTACTGTAGTATCACTGTAATACAGGGGGTATTATTACTGTAATATTACTGTACATCTGAGGGTATCATTACTGTAATACTGGGATATTACTGTAGTATCACTGTAATACAGGGGTATTATTACTGTAATATTACTGTACATCTGAGGTATCATTACTGTAATACTGGGATATTACTGTAGTATCACTGTAATACAGGGGGTATTATTACTGTAATATTACTGTACATCTGAGGTATCATTACTGTAATACTGGGATATTACTGTAGTATTACTTTAGTACTGGAGCCATTATTACTGTAATATTACTGTACATCTGAGGGTATCATTACTGTAATACCATCACTGTAGTACTGTGTGGTATTTTTACTGTAGTATTACTGTAGCACTGTGGGTGATGTGGGTGCTGATGGGGGGTTTCTGTGGTTACCATGCCGACGCAGAAGACGGTGAAGAGCAGGAACCAGGGCAGGTCTGTGCAGCTCCGGTCCTCCAGCGGTCTCCATTCTCTCTTTGTCCTCTGAAACACACACACACACACACACACACATACACACACACGGTGAGAGCACAGCCGGGCCTGCAGGACCTCCATCCCTCCCTCTATCCCACCTGTCCCGGCCTGCTAGCTCGGCTCGGCTCGGTTCCATCCCTCAGCTCCGTGTCTGTTTACGGTAGCAGAGAGCGGAGCGGAGCCGCTCACAGGCCGCGGTGACCCGCCTGTTCCCGGTTGGGGCTGTAGCTAATTGGATTAAACGAGCTGCTGGCTCTAATCTGGGCTCGGCCCTCTCTATTCCCCGGGACCGGTTTCCCTTTCACGGTCACAAAATAAACACACTCGGCTGAAGGACACAGATAGAGGAAGGAGGACGGTACCGGACCGAGCCGGACCGGACCGAACCGAACCAGGCCGTGCTTACCTCCGTGCTACCGCAGCATCCCATTGCAGTCAGGGTGGAGGTGCCCGGAGCTTCACGGAGCTTCTCGGAGCTTCAGCTCAGCAGCAGCGGGGGTCTGGAGCCCGACAGGCGGGGGGGAGGGGGGTGGGGGGCGAGGAGGAGACGACCAGCCCCGCGTTATCCCGGAGGCCGAGCCCGGAGCGGAGACGGTCCCGACGGTCAGACTGAGCGCTCCGACCCGCTGAGCATTCTACTGTCGGAGCCTACTCCGGGTACCTTACCGAGCGGGGATTAACGGCCGAGGATTTGTCCGCCACACTTCCTGGTGGGCCGTCAGGTGCTGCGGCCATTCATCTCATTGCGCGTGCGCAATTAGTGCCCGCGCCGTGAGCGGAGCAGAACAAAAAAAACCCGTTTTTCCCGGCGGACCCGCAGCTGCAGTACCCGCTTTGACCACTGAATGGATTCCAAAGGCAGGGTGGCGCTTTTTCCGCTGTAGACCCCATTTACACTATAAACTATCACAAAATACGCTCAATAAATGGCTAGAAAAATGGAACTTTGTGTGATATACACATTAATGGATCAATAAGGTTATTAACTTGTCATTGTAAACTGTTGAAGAGAGATGAATGGAAATTGTTATTTATTTATAAGGTTTCACCCGTCAAATTCAGAACATTGTTTAAAGGGACAAACCTATCCCTTTTAATTTAAATTCCTTGTGTCGAACACTGAGCAGTGTATTTGCTTTGATTATTTTATTGACTGTAGTTGTTATTGTTTTATTTGTATTGTAATCAGGACTTCCATCTAAAAGAGAACATGCTCTTAATGGGATTCCCTGTTTAAATAAAGGTCATCATAAAATAAAACTAAAATGATCTAATGATGTATACAATGGTGCATGAGTTTTTAGGGACTAAAACTGTTGTACTATTCCTTAAGTAGGTTTATGTCTTTTACTGAGGAGTCTAAGTACTTATGTCTTTGTGAAACAGTGTTTAAACTCTTGTGCAGCCACTTTTCATGTAAAACATATATGTTAGGGCTGCACATGACCAGGGTTTTTTAAAACCAGTATTCTACCATGCAATTATTTCTCAACAAATGTTTTGCTTTCCCATGTAACAGTGAGGTAAAAAGTGTCACGAAAACTATAACATGACATGAAGCACACAGGAGCTGCAGCACAATCTCCTCTCCCCTCGACACCAACAACAAATCAATCAGTTAAATGAACACAGCCAAACCAAAGTAAGATTACATCAAGGTAAGTAGTGAGTACTAACAAAAACTACAACAAAAACAGAGAGGAACTGTGGAAGTTGGATGTGTAAATATACATGTATCTCATTGGTTTTTACCTATTTTAATATCTTCATGGTAGCAATAACAGCTGTTTGATTTATTAGCAAAACAAACTGAATCTCTAATAGCAATGTAGTTTAAACTGAAGTACTGAGGCCAAGCTGGCAGAGTTGAAGATGCTCAGATTTTCACTGGGAGTGACCAGGATGGACAGGATTAGAAATGAGTACATCAGAGGGACACCTCAGAGAGGCAAGGCTGAGATGGTTTGGACATGTGAGAGGAGGAATAGTGAACAAAGGATGTTGAAGATGAAGCTGCCAGGCAGGAGGAAAAAAGGAAGACCACAAAGAAGATCCATGGATGTAGTGAAGGAGGACATGCAGAGGGTTGGTGTGACTCTGGAGGATGCTAGGGGTAGGGTGAGGTGGAGGCAGATGATCTCCTGTGGCAGCCAAAATAAGAAGAACTGAAGTTTAAAAAGAGTTCCTTACTGACAAATACTGTTTATCTTTTTGATTTTTTCACTGTCAAGATGTTAAGTTTGACCTACAGCATGCCAAAGTAGAAGCTGTTCTCCTTCTGCTATGTACTCATTTACTTATTACAGGTTTTCATTGCTTTCCTCTTTCTCAGCGTGTGTTTGCTGGTGAAGCTGAAGACAGCCACCGTAAACCTGTTGGTTTGATAAAGCTTTTAAAGAAAGCGGTTTGACCTCTGACCTCCACAGACAGACTGCCACTCAGAGCTCCTGCAGCGTTTAAAGAAGTGATGTCTTTGTTTCACTTCTGTGTGAACACTCAGTGCGCTGTTTACAGTCTCCACCAGTCACCACATACCAAACACACTAACATACATCAACACACACATGTTTTCACTCTTTTTTCCACATACTGGCCACATCACTATGATATGAACGTCATACCTAATGAAAGAAAAAAGGCTGGGGTATGTAGTTTGTATCATTACATGTTCATGTAATGATACAAACTACATGATACATGTAATGGCCCCAGCTGTTGTGGTGTTTTTAATTGTAAAAATGTTTCCTACCATGAATTTGTCATGAATCTACTTCACCCTTTCATAGCTACAACCTTTCATATTTTTTTACAGGAACTGTCCCATTGGTGTGCAAGGATAATGGAAAGTTGTGTGGAAATGCAGTGTGTGCATGTTATTTAACATTATAGGCTTTGATTCTACTTTTCCACTTCTAATGACTACACCATGATATTTTGCAGTGAACCATGGCTGACAGAACTAGAACAAGATTCACAGAAATCCTGAATTACGTGCAGTTTGACAACCGAGCAGCCATAGCAGATGATGGACAAACTTGCTGCTTTCAGGAATATTTGGACAATGTTTGTAGCCCAGAAGCCCAACACTGTCTCCCTGGTACTGATCTCTGTGTGGATGAACAGTTGGTAGGTTTCAAAGTGAAGCAGGTGAGTTATGACATTGAAATATCAACAAATATTTAATATAACACACACATATTTCTGTATTATACCTTCTTGCAGCTGTTTCTTAGATTTATAGTGTACATATTATTTATTAAGGCAGTTTGCACTACTTTCTTGCTCTTCTTTAAATTAACCTCATTTTTATTTTTTATTTTCTTTGTTTTTTATCACTATTGTATATATAAAAATGTTGCGCTATCTCACAGTATAAGGCCCTTACTATGCACCTGTGACACTTTTACTTTAAATATGTTGTTTATTTATTATACACTGTGATATTTTTTCTTTAATCAGCTGTTTGACAAAAGCTCCACACAGAAGATGCAGAGGGTGGTGTGTTATCAGACCTCCCTCCATCAAGACATTACAAATATATTTTTTAAAATATGTATATATATATTTTAGTGCTTGCAATCTGTGGGTTTTTTTTTTTTATATTGTTGCATGTGACAACTTGCACCAAACTGACATGTTCAGTAATGTCAGCTAAATCTCAAAGTATCCTCAGCATAGGACTGGAGCTAAAGAGGCACTTGCTCATTGCTCAGCATGAAGATGTAATTTTGAGTACTTTTCCAAAGTTTTAGAACATAAAGTTAAAGTGTCATTTTTATTTATTTTTAAAGGTGAAAAATAAGAAAATATTGTGACTTTGTGTCATTGTCTGGGTTTTTGTTAAAATTGGTTGAGTTTTGGTTTCTGTTGTGATTTTGTGGATGTTTTTTCTTGTGTTTCTAATGTTTTTATGTTCCCAGTATCTGCAGTGTTTACCTGTCTTTGCCTCCCTCTGCCTTGTGTTTTAAGTGTTCCCCTACCTCTGTAATATGTTTACTGTTATGGGCCCATTATACTCTGCGTTGTCGCCCTTGCAAACAATGCTGCACAGCAACAGTGACATCACATCCGCTGGTGCAAGCCACGTCTCAGTTTTTCTAACTTCACATGTGCCACAGCCGCCGCAGCTAGGTTGAAGATGAGCATAGGACTGTGTCAGCTTTTACCACCATTTCAATGACATATCAGTACAGAAGCTCAGTGATTCACAGATTATACAGAGGGAGATGCTGCAACAGCTTGAAAAGATTTGACTTTTTAGAGAAAACTTAAAAAAACAACTTGGTGATTTCTTTCCTTTTGTTTTTGACTTCTTCTCCTCCTATACCACCACTGGTGCAGAAGTTTTGTCTGAGTGGTGACACCTATCGTTAAGTTAATACTGCAGCAAGTACTTGTGCCCTCTGGTTGCATTCAAATGGCAGTTAAAAACCGGCACAACCGTACACTGGTCTTCATCCCAGCTGCAGCGGCCACAAGAGGTTAGAAATAGTGATGGCACCACAGCTGCGTACCACTTATACCAGCGCTCAGGGCGTGAGTATTCTCCTGAAGGACATGTGTCACCACTCAAACAAAACCTCCACATCAGCACTGGTAGGAGGAGAAGTCAAAACTGGAAGTAAAGAAATTGCAGAGCTTGAATAAAGGACACGATCATACTCATGTCTTTAGGCACCCATGTGAGGTTACAAAAATAGAGAGGTGCACAATCGGCCGAAACCACACCAAAGCACGGCTTCCACCAGCAGATGTGACGTCAGTATAATGGGCCCTTTATAGTTTCCTTGTCTGCTAGAGTCCACTTGGGTCCAAGTGAGTTAATTTTGTCACAACACCTGAGTGTGAGGCTCTGTGCAGATGCAGATGTTTATGCCTGCTAATTCCATATGACCACGTGGACTTGCCCACAGAAACACAACAATACGATACACCACCAACTATGCACACCCTTCAGGTGAAAGAGGTCAAGTTATTGCTCATCCGTGGTGTCTGCGTCTGTCGACACAGCCGAGTATCATCCCTTCCGTAATCTTCATGCCTTGGTATTAGTTATTTGTCTTTTGGTTATTTCCTCTTTTATTTTGGTAGTTGCTTTGGTTTTTACTTCCTGTCTTTGTCTTTCCTTCTTTGTGATTGTCTGCCCTGCCCACATGCTGTTTGTTTTCACCTGTGTCCTGTTATCCACAAAGTCCTCCCACCTTTTCCTTGTCAGATAACGTGCGGCGCTGCCTTGTTTAACTTCCTCTGGTTAATCTTACACTCCTCGCGTCTGTTTTGGATGTTGGTTTTGGTGTTTCCTTGTGGACTTTGTTTACTTTTTGTGCAAACAGCCAAATAAAATGTTTGCTTTTTGTTTTTTTGTCTGACTAAGTCTCCTGCATTTGAATCCTGTTTAACACTTTAAATATAAATGAATTAGAACTGACTGTCGAACATGCTTTAGATATTAGACTTTTGAGAAAGAGCTTCTTGTGGCTACGCACATCAGGTTTGCTGTGACTTCTACATCCATCCACAGCTTCACTCATGAACACAAGAAATTGTACTATTGTGTTCATGAGTGAAGCTGCACTACATTTATCTGAGAGCTGAGGTGTTACTCCAGAAATAAAAGTAAGTGGGAAAAAAAAATTGAAATCTGATCTTAATGTTTAAAAAAACATTCTCAATCCATCGTTTGCAGCATTCATTAAACCATCTGTTAACGTGGGCGTTCCTTCTGTCGTGATCACTTGTTATAGCATTGTTATTGGCTGTCATGGCATCTCGCCCAAAGATTTGAAAACAAAAGTTTATTTTTATGCTCTCTCTGATTGCCATCAAGTAAAGGATTTGGTCTTTCAGTCCTCCAGCCTCTCCAGCAGGCGGTGTGTCCCTCCCTGGACTGTTTCAGTGCTGATGTGACTGTGAGTGCAAGACAGTAATGATGCTGATTTTCATTCAGTCTTCCACTGATGTTGCAAAGTTTCCTTCATGTTCCCATTAGTCATTCACTCTGCTAACGTCCTATAGGCCCTCGTAGGCTGAAATAAAATATTTTAATATACCAAATCTTATTTATTAAATGTTATATTTATGTGCTCTTCCAAGCCGAGCTATTCCGTTAGCTCAGTAAAGACTTCAATGAGGATTTCTCAGAGATTCCAGTCTCACTATGACAACAACAAAGTACATTTACATGATACTCTCAGTTCATTTTGCTAGTACTTTGTGTTTACTTGTTACTTGTAATGAATGATTTTTCTATTGCAGTATTTTACTCCTACTTCTGCTTCAGTGAAAGCTTGTTGAAAGTTATGACCCCATGGCCTCCAGTCATCCCTCAAAAACAAATAGATTTTTAAAATTCATTTGGAAATTAGTTTCTGTTGAAGTAAAAGCAGGGGTTAAAGTGAGCCCGAACTATACCTTTTATACTAGCTTTGTATTGTTTAGGAGTTTGGAAATCAGCCATACAGCTCTCTGCTTATATCTCTTTAAATTCAGTTGGCTAAATCCACAAAGAGCAGTGAATATCGGAGTAGCAGCGCAGGTTTGCTGATCACAGCCTGTGTACAGAGAAAAATCTACTGGAGCTCATAAAACAATGTGTACCTTATTTTTAAGGAATTCTTTTCCCCACACTGCACTGCTACACCCAATCTTAGGGCTCCCCCACCTGCCAAATCCCACTTTAACCCCTCAATAAAAAATACTGCAGTCAGTTTAGAAACTCCTGCATCCAGTGTCCAGTGTTATGTTATCATACTGTAGCTGTATTTTTGCAATACTTTAATATTGCTGTCTAATATTGCCGCTGATGTTCCTGTAAAATAATAATCAGGTTCTGGCTGAGTTATTGACTAAAATCAAACCAACTTTTTTGTTTGTTTTTGTGTTGGGTTTTTTGTATGTGTGTGTGTGTATGTTCTCTACTGCTTCAGAGTTCAAAAGCAGCAGATCCTTTACCTTTTGCCTGAGTCGAACCTGCTGCTGAGAGCCTGAGGAGAGGCGTTTAGGGTCCATGTTCCTGTGGGAGTCCTGGAGGGTCCCAGAGGGTTCTGCAGAGTCCTGGTGCTGCTGTCAGACTGAGGACAGCAGTGATGTAGGTCTGATCAGGCTGCAGAGGACAGAGAGCTTTTGTCTTATTGTTTACTGTTGTACCAGGCTGAACACAGGGAGTGTGTGTGGGCATGAGTGTGTGTGTGTGTGCTTGCATTCCTCTTGTTATGGGGGCATTAAACCGTTCACACGGTCATATTTTTGGAAAGGAAAGCAGTCAAACCTCATAATTAATCATGAAGTTTTATTATGAAGCATTAAAGGCGAGTTGAAAGGTAAATCAATGAGATGCCCTCTGAAGGAATGGAAACATGACTGTGTGTGAGAAGAAGAGAACGTTGCAAAGGACCAAAGATATACAGAGGAGTTTATATACTGAGAGAGTGAATAGCAGATTGTGAGCAGGTGATAGTAATGACAGTGGGGCAGACTAATAAAGGGAGGAAGCTAAGCTGACAGGAATACACAAGAACCAAAGATTACAAAATAAATCAGGAACTAACTTGAAAAAAAGAACAAAGCAACTCCTGCAAACCTGACAGATGTGTGTAAAATAGATAACAGTTTGTGTTCATGTAAATGGAAAAAGAAGAAAATGTAAAACTTTTATGTAAGACTGAGCTGCAGTTTTCCTCGTTATCCTGCCTGAAACAAACAGACCGACATAACGAGGCGCCCTTTGACCTTTTGGGCAGTAAATTCTGTGTGGTTTCACACTAAGGTCCTCTAAGTTAGGAGGATTTGAGTTTCTCTTTTTAATGTAAGCAAGACTCCTGTGACGTTAGAAACACTGATTCAGTCATAACCTTTTAATGTGCAAGCAGACTAACACATAAGGCCTCATATCTGTGTCCAATCCACCTCTGATGGAGACACAGCGATGTTCAGATGTTTGTTTGTTTGTTTGTTTGTGCATTCAAAGGTTGTTATTTTGGTTTTACTTTCAAAAACAAAGAAGAAACAATAATGGAAAAAGAAAAAAACCACATAACAAAAAAATCTCCATTAGTCAATCGATATAGAATCAAGAAAGGTGGGAGGACAAGGAGTGGGGGTCACTATCATGAGACAGGGATTATATTGAGCTAAAACAGGTCAGGAAGGGTTGTCACTTGTCTGATAACTTTAGGGATTTGCCTCGGAGAGAATGGCTGATCTTATCAAGTTTAAGAAAAGATATTACATCACGGAGCCATTGAGCGTGGGAGGGGGCACTGCTGCATTTCCAGAGGAGGAGTAGGTGTCGCCTTGCCAATAATGAGGTGAATGATAACGCCTCCAACTGATTGATAGAGAATTGTTTGTTTTCTCTCGGGAGACCCAAGATGGCAATGTGGGGAAAGTATTTCAACCTTATAGAGAATATTTTTGATATTGTGTCATAGTAATGCTGCCAAAACTTGGAAACCAATGGACAGTGGTGGAACATGTGAGAGAGGCTGCAATGTGGAGCTTGACATTTATGCTTCAGTCACTCCTGACCTCTCAAAGTTGTTGGAAGATGCACAGAGGACTCTGACTTTATTGAACTCCTGTAAAGTTGTCAAATTTGTGCAAACTGATTCTTCAGTTTTTGGAAAATTATGCTTTCTTGTCATTTTTAAGCTTTAAAAATGTTATTGCAATTATTAGGAAATCTGTATTTAAGAGTGGTTTGAGGAAGATTTTTTGTTTGTAAGTGATTTGTTGGTTTGTTTTCATACCCTTTTAGACTTTCTGGGTAAATATAATTCAAAATGTTCTCAAAGAATACTATAAATGATAAAGTGATCCTATGATTGCTGTTTGAGTTCATCCAAAATCCCATAAACTATAAAAATGTATATTTTTAACTGAAATGATGGTTAACCAGGGTAAGAAGCCCTCCTTTGGAGTAAGATACATTTTCTTTTAAAATATACAGTACTATGCAAAAGTTTTAGGCAGGTGTGAAAAAATGCTGTAAACAAAGAATGCTTTCAGAAATATAAATAATGATTGGTTATTTCTATCAATTCACAAAATGCAGGACAACGACCCCAAACATACAGCCAAAGTCATTAAGAACTATCTTCAGCGTAAGAAGAACAAGAAGTCCTGGAAGTGATGGTATGGCCCCCACAGAGCCCTGATCTCAACATCATCGAGTGTGTCTGGGATTACATGAAGAGACAGAAGGATGTGAGGAAGCCTACATCCACAGAAGATCTGTGGTTAGTTCTCCAAGATGTTTGGAAGAACCTACCAGCCGAGTTCCTTCAAAAATTGTGTGCAAGCGTACCTAGAAGGATTGATGCTGTTTTGAAGGCAAAGGGTGGTCACACCAAATATTGATTTGGTTTGGATTTTTCTTTTGTTCATTCACTGCATTTTGTTGATTGATGAAAATAAATGAACAACACTTCCATTTCTGAAAGCATTCTTTGTTTACATTTGTTTACATTTTTT